>JANTQH010000080.1:0-168681 GCA_032988465.1 Onygenales sp. PD_10 | reverse complement strand
AAAATTGAATGGCAAATAGATCTCGATGAGGGCTTTCGAATGAGGGTATTTGCGTCCAGAAATTCGAAGGGGAAGGCATGTTCGAAGAATCGTTGTTGCTGAAATCCCACTAAATACTATAAGATAGATGATAAGATTTAACTAGACCTCTGAAACATCACCACTAATTACCTATTTTGCACACTTAACTATTAATATGCTAAGTACACTATCATTGAAGTCCTGAGAAGTCATAACTACTATCTTGACATGTCACCTAGAATTTATAATATATTTCACATGAACTTGCTCTATAAGGCTTTCACTAACTCATTTTCCTTACAAGAGATTACTGACTGGCATCCACCTGGCATCATCAGGGAAAATAATGAGGTAGAGTATGAGATTAAAACCATTCTTAACTACTATCATCACAAATAAGGATTCTAGTACCTAGTGAAGTGGCTCAGCTATAAAGTGCCTTTATGGGAATTAATCTCTACCCTGTAAGATACTACTGTGCTTGCCTGTTATGAAGAGCTACACCCATCTAATGAGACTCTACTCATACTATGTCACATCTGATTTTCCAAACCCTCCCACCTGCCCTTCAAATTCAGGTAGGGGGGGATAATGTGAAGGGCTACACCCTTATACCTTATATCTATAGTTTGCCTGAACTTTACTCAATCTCTAACCACCCAATTAGATGCCTCTAACCAGGTCTTTATATGAATATTTATCTGCTCCAACCTCATATAATTCTCTTCTATTTATATTGCACAATCTTGTGATTTCTTTTCTTTTTTCCTTTCTTTCTCTAGTAATTACAATCTTAATTTTAGTGTATAGCTCACATAATCTGCTTATCAGAGCACACCCATTATAATTACTCTGGGAAGGCTGAAGACTCTCATATTGCCTAGCTAGTAAGAGATCTATCTACTGTGTGACCATATGTTCATGCTAAGTCTGATTAGGAGATTAGAGGTAGCCTATAGCCTACATCCCCCCTCAAGTAGAGCTGTGTGAAATATGTAGATCTCACAAAAACACTGCTAATTAGTGGAAAAACCTTAAATATATATAAAGACTTGCTATTTTCCTTTTTTTCTATCAGAAAACCCTAGTAATTTCATAAAACAATTAAATGTAATTATACTCAGAGGCTTTATCAAATTATTAGCTGTTATTTCAGCTGTGAGGATGTATTCTAATGATATAATACTATTGTTTAATTAAGATTATGTGAAGAGCTACACCCTTATATTCTATATCTATAGCTTGCCTGAACTTCACCTAACCTCTAACTGCCTAATTGAATGTCTTCAATCAGGCTCTCATATAAACATTTATTTACTCTAACCTTATATAAATCTCTTCTATTTATATCATATAATCTTATAATTTCTTTTTCTTTTTCCTTTCTTTCTCCAGCAATTACAATCTTAATTTTAGTGTATAGCTCATATGATCCACTTATCAGAATGTGCCCATTACATTTTATAATTATTTTTTAATCTCTTATTAGATATCCTTATATAACTCTACTAATACTCTAAATATAATTTATATGTATAGTAGACTCTTTTAAAATCTGAAATACAATCAGTTCAGCACAGCTGAATGATGTGTCAGTAAAAAATATTAAAGCTCTAATAGTTTATATTAATATTTTATGAGATTTTCCTCTGAACTTTCTAAATCCTCTGAACTCTCTAAATTTAAATAATCTTTTAAATTTATTATAAATATGAACTCTCCATATAAAGATAGCATTCCTTCTCAGAGCTCTGACATTAAATTCTAAAACTTCATTTACTAGCTTATGTATAAGATCAATCTTATTACTAAATACAATCATATATCTATATTAATTTTAGTTTCTATTCTGACTCCTACTCATCTGATTACTTCTTTTAATGACTTTCTGAGACATCCAAAAGAAAGGCTTATCATCCTTAAGAAATTTATAGGCAAATAAGTCTCTGAATACCCTACCTGGCATCTTAGTGTAGAGACTAAAATTATTTTGAATGACTCTACAATTAGATCTCTTACTAATCAAGCCTAATATATTTACATCTAGCTTCCTGGCACTATCATCATTTAATTCCATCCTTAGATGAAAGCTAACTCCAAGCTTATCCTTATAATCTTTAATATTATTCTCAAACAGCTTGACATTCTTTTCTCTAACCTCTCAGTGGCTCAGAAGGCTCTAACCTAGTTACACAGTATTCATTAGAAAACTAACTTATTCTCTATCTTTCTTCTGAGATTTAATTAGAAGATTCTGAAAGCCAGCAGCCAGTTATAAGATGATACTATCAAGAAAGCTCTACTTAAAAAAGCCATTAAATTTAAGCTCCTACAGTAGATTATTACCTTTATTAAATCTTCTATATATCTTAAATACTATATGAAGTTCTGCAGTATAGAAAACAACCTATCTAAAATTAAGGCTATTTAGAGTTAAATTCATAATGATACCTCTATCATCTCTAGAAAAGCCTTCTCTAAGATCTCTCCACTAAAGAATCTAAATGCTATAAATTGAATATCTACAGGATTAACTCACATGAATGGGTTTTACATCTCTAATATAATCACTGCCACTATCACTAACTGCCACACCAGAGGTGTTTGCATTAACTGTAACATACCTGGGCACAGGGCCACTAACTGCCATGGTACCCATATTCCCTCAAAGCTGCCTGTATGATCTATAAATGTGCAGATCAAGCTCAAGAAAGAGGAGAACTTTAAAGATGTTAAGTCAGACTTAGGAAAAGACTAGTTTTCATGCAAAATTGCAAGTGGAAGCTCCCACAGTTAGTTAGAAAGACCTTTAAGAAGAAAATGATAGTTCTAATAATTTTTGTATCTATTATAGTTAATCATTCTTTTAATATAAATGTTATGATAGATAGTGGCTGCTGTTGTGGTGAGGATCTACCATCAAGTTAGGTTAATTATTTACTGAGGCTTTTTATCACTAAGTGTAGTCATAAAGATAGATATTTCTCTTTCATAGAGAGACTTTATCTATTTTGTTTGTGAATTTCTTATGCTTACATATACTTCTGTGAGATAGATCTTTTGTTTCTTTTGTGTTACCTTATCATTTTATTACCATGTTATTTTACACTATAAATTGCTAATATACCCCTTTACTTCAACATTAATATCAATTCTTTTCTTGTGTTTGCTGCTACTCTATTCAGTGCTACCTGATATGCACATCTCATTCCTACTTCACTATTACTACATAATAATTTACTCTCACATGATTAATCATTATAATCTCTTATATATTCTGATTATCCCCTAAAAAATTGAAGGTATCTATTATATTTAGCTATGCTCAGCATGTGACCAGCACTCCAGCATATGACCTTAACTAGCCCCAGTTAGTATTCATCTTCATGTGCCTCCAGGCCTCCTAATAGAACCATCTTTCTTCACCCTAGACTATGTTACTCTTACAAGATGATAGCATGTCTTTAAGCTACTAGGTGTCCAAGCAGTGAAAGATTAAAGTCCCTCCATGTGGTGTCTGCATAGTTAGCCATGTAGGTTTTCACTGCTCCTCTTCCTCTCATTAAGTGCTGTGGGATTCCATGGTCTTAATAACCTCTCTACTTGTTGAGCAACCCAACTAAATGCTAATATATTTAATTCTTTTATTTCTCTATTCTACTACATCTCTATCTCTTTTCTCATTACTCATCCCCATCTTAAACCAACTCTATATATTATTCATGTAGGTTGACTATCACTAGCCGTTCATTTGATCTCTAGACCTCTTTTGTCCTCTACCAGCTTCTGCCTTTCCACCTCTGCTAACTACATATAGAAACCCAGTTGAGATGTGTAGCCTCATCAGAGAAAGCTTCTCTATATCCTACAGGTCATTTTATAGCTAATTTGATAAGTTTATTGTGTTCTAATCCTTTCTGACTTATGCTATCTACATCCCTCTCTGACCTTTAAAGTGGGTGCTTGATGACACACTCTAAGCTACATCATATGTATTTCCCCTTCTAGAAGACCTTATGACTAGCTTATGTGTTGTGTAGTCTCATGATCAGAACATGCATCACATGATGACCCCCATGTTTATAGGACATATTATTGAACTTGCTCAGCAACTTGATAAGTATTCTAGTAGCTTGTGGCCAAATCATGCTGAGTTCCAGGATAATATCCTAGCTTGAATAGCTTTTGTAGTCCAAAGGACCCAATATCCACCTGAACCAGTCTGGGAAGGATCATATGGGTATGATGAGAAGGATCTAATTGCTCACACCTGAGCTCACTTCTGATTGAATCTTCTGATAAGAGTGATGAGTCTTTCTCTACTCAATCTCATGGGCAATAGATAGATCAAGCTTGAATTAAGTAGTTACTAAATATTATTATCTTATAGATGTTGCTTTTACCAACATTCTACAATATAAAATTTGGCAATGAGACTTCATTGAAGAACTACCAGTTTATGAGGTTATTCAATCACTAGGTTCTAAACTAACAGCACCCATGATTTCCCTATCCTGAAATCCTAATAGCTCTCTATTTGAATAGTGTCTCACTGCATCAGAAGCAACTACAGTGACTACATAATAACTATAGACTCTATCAATTCAATCCCTTTCATTTAATCCTTCAAGTCTGCCAGTAAAGCCTCAAGCTACAAGTACTCAACAAATAGGATCTACACTGTGGCCTGGACTGATTACACTAGAAGCTCTGCTCAAGTGCAATAGGATGTCTAGTAACACTGATAATATTAGTGTAGCCTGTGATGAACTGCTGCCACTGGCACCTAAACCTACTCTAGCCTTAGTCTCTCCTCTATTCTTAGTGGAATAGATATTTTATCTAGAGAAGATACTTAAATGTATTATAAACCATGTTGACATTATATATACTAATCCTCTGGACTCTCCTAGCACACTCCTCCCAGAGGTAATTAATGGCTCATCTTATTGGTGCTCAGCTGACATTGGTTTTTTCTACCCAGACATGCCTGTTTCCTGAGGTAGAGGAGACACAGTTAACAAAAGTAACAAGAATTACTATTATAATGTGAATGTTTTCACTAACTGTGTCTACATCATCACAATCAGTAGGGATGTAGTCAAGATCTGATAGAATCTTAACATCTATCTCAAGGGCAAGGCTGAGGCCTGATAGACTACTGAGATCTCTGAAGTTATAAGAGTAGAACTAATTGTACACATAAATGATGTTGAAGAGTAGTGCAAGGCATTAAAAAAGCATTTTTAGATTAGAGGTTCACAGGCCCTATAGAAACTACAGTAAACCTACTTTATAATTATAGATGTCTGCACTGGCTACTCATTAATAACTTATATTAACTGTATGGCCCAAGTAGCTAAACACTATGGATAGAGTAAAAGTAAATACATACAGATACTTCATGTGTGGAACAATCTAGACATCACTTTATAAGCTTCTATTGACAAGCTAGATAAGAATGTCACACTTGAGGAATTCATAACCCTAATATAGAAGAAGGAAACAAATTGATCAGACAGGTTTAGTTAGTTTGCAAACACTCTTATGGCTCAAGAGAATTATAGGAATAACAGACCAAATACTTACATTCCAAATAATTATTAATAGGCTCAGAACTACTAGAACCACTAGAGCTACTAGAACTACTAAAACTACTAGAGCTATCCTCAGCAGCCCTATTGACAGAACCCTATAAATATAAATAATAGGGCTAATTATTACCAGAATTATCCTTAAGTTCCTCTATATCCTTAACTATCTATACTAAAGTAGGTTTCCCTGCTTTCAGCACCCCTGAACTCTGATAATAAAAGTAGATAGAGTGAGTATCAGAACAGCTCTAATAATTAATAACTGTAAAATTGCCCTTAAAGAGTGTATTTCAGTGATGCAAATGAGTCAGCAGAGGCTGCTACCAGTAATCATACAGCTTTGAAGAGTCAGTTAGAGTAATAAGAGTATTTAGTACACTTCAACCTGATGATTCAGTACAACATCAATTACCAGTCTGAGAACCCACAGGATGCCTATTAAGGTACTTCTAATGAGTTCTATGATGCAGCCAAGCAGGCCCAGGATGATAATGGAGTATATGACCTAAATGTAGATGTCTATGTGGCTGAGCCTTTCATTATATATTATAAGTATAAGGATAGTTTTCTATCTAATAATGCACTATATTAGTACCTCCATGAGTGCCCAGCTGCTGTCATGACTCTACTTGTGAAATCAGATAATAATATGTATATAATCTCATCTACTTGCAAGCTACTAATAGAGTTACCATATGACTATATATTTTAAAACTGGAAGTACCTCATGATGATGGCTTTCTACCAAGACAATATAAGACTAGTTTCTATTTGTATGAATATGAGTTCTATGATGATGTTAGTAAGCCCAGAATAGTGTTATAAACCTAACCCACAAACCTGCTAGGTTTTAAATCTGAAAAGGAAAAAACCTGCCTTGGGTCAGGTTCTCAGCATCTGGCAAAACTTAATGGGCCAATCAGGTCAGGGCATTCAAACCTGATTTTTTTTTTCAAACCTGATGGGTTTATGCTAGTCCCAAAGGGGCCTAGTGCCGGCCTAATGAGGCCTAGTGCTGGCCATAATAGGATTAGCGCCATCTGACTAAGGAGAAAAACCAGCTGCTAGGCCTAATTTGACCACTACTAGGCCTATTTTGGCCTAGTGTAAACCTGTCAGGTTTGAAATGGGTTGACCAGTAGAAACCTGCCAACCTATTTTTTTGGGTTTAATCAACCAATCAAAACCTGCAAACCCATTCAGGCAGGCACCTGAGGCAGTTTTTCAACCTAAACCTGAAAAAAAACAACACTAGCCCAGAATTTCTGAAGGAGCAAGTTAGTAGGGTTTCCTGACTTGCATGCCTAGAGATACCAATTTAAGGAGTTAGCTCTGACACAGTTAGTAAGAAACTAGTTGTGTTCTGACTCACCTTTCATGTAGACTGCAGACAAGTCTGAGTTGAGTCCAATATAGGGGTATCCAAGCCAAGTTACTTGATATATATATATATATTGAGGTGAGTTACTTGTGTGGCTAACCCTAGCTGAGTCAAATCCAAGTTATATATATATATATCCAAATCAAGTCAAATTGAGTAAAATTGACTAAAAACTCGAATATTTTCTGGGTAATTTGAAAAGATAGCTTAAAATAGATTTATAATAGACTAAAAATAGTATAAAATCCATTAAAAAGCATTAAAAATCATAGTATTAGTGTATTTTATTAAAATATTAGTAGTTTTAGATATATCTACTATATAATTATCATTCTAAAAGCTTCAAAAAGGCTTCAATCTATACTTTTATATAGCTTTGAAATTACCCGGATAATATTCAAAATATCCGAGTTTTTGTAGGCTTAAAATGAGGAATATCCAAGTTATAAGTAGGCCTATTCAAGGCAAGTTAAAACAAGTAATTTCCAAGTCAAGTCAAGCTTTATACTTGTAATTATTTGGCCTTGTCTGCACTCTACTTCCATGTAACATTACTCAGTACTGATGAAAGGATTTTAGCTTGAATTATTATAAAGACTCATATATGATATCATTAATGATTTACACTTAAATCTCCTTTTAAGAGTAAATAATATAGGTTCAGAGGGGATCATTCTTAATCTAATCAAACAGCAAGTAAGGTTCACTCATTACAAAGGCACTGCAGTTGGCATAGCTATAACCCCAAAATCAAATCATCAAGTAAAATGCCTAGTATACTTGGAAGCAACAGTGGTGATTCCACCTCATAGTGAAGCTAAAATTCCAATTTAAGTATGAGCCTTATTATCAGATGATACTGATTGTTCAGTCATAATTCCCAGACACCAATAGATTGGAATATTATTCAAATATGATCAGACATTTACTCTGCTAGTAGACACTGCAGCTCAGCTACTAATAATAACTCATCTAATTGAGAATCAGAATGTGAAGTAAGCTCATACCCTACATTCTACTATTAGTAATATCATAATTAATAAGAATAACTCTGAAAATATAAATCCCACTCATTTCACAACTAAGCTACCAAATGGGATAACAGTCTACAGTTCAGAGGAAGTTATCTAAAGATATTAAGACCTAGTCAATAAGTTTCATATGATCTTTAAGAATCATGTCCAGCAGATAGATATACCTGAAGAATAATGACTAGAAATCCCTTTATTACTCAGGTACAGACTGTAGACATTCATCAAGATCTATCCTCTTAGGGCTAAGAATTATAAGGTAATAGACAACACATTTAATAAGTTACACAAATAGAATAGGATGTTATGAGTGAGAAGTTATACATCCTCAGAATATCTGATGTTCATTGTCTAATGAGATGTTATTAACTTCATTACTGAGAAGATAAACTATAAAGAAAGAGTACATCAGTAAAATCCTTTTACTACATGTAGAGCATGTAGCAGCATGAGCATGCTTGTGCAGTTTTGGCAGGCACAGCAATTTATCATATGGTCCTGCTTGAAGCATACAGGAGCTACTGTGTGTAGCTGATCTCTCATATGTGTCTGTAGTGTAATAATAACACTAATAATATTAATAGTATTAATATTCTCAACCATGTCAATATTAATGGAGGTGTCATTACTGCTAATGGCACTAACTGTGCTAAGATTTGTAGAGGTATCTTCATTGCTACTTGTGTTGGCTGCACTAATATTAGATGATATGTTCCTACTACCATTCATATTAATTTCAGTGGAGATATCCCTCTCACCACTTAATGTCAGCTACATTAATGTTAGCAGGTGTGTCCCTGCCCCCATCTGTGTCAATATTAGTAGAGGTATCCCCATTACCACTTATATTAGCTACAGTAATGTTGGCCTGTGTGTCCCTGCCCCTATCTACATCAATGTTAGCAGAGGTGTCCCCATTATTACTCATATTAGCTACAGCAATGTTGGCCTGTGTATCCCTACTCCTACCTATATTAACATTGTTGGAGATGTCTCTATCAATACTCACATTGATCACACTAATATTAGCTGATGTGCTTCTACCCCTATTTATATTAATATTATTAGAGGTATCTCTATCACCACTCACATCAGCTACACTAATATTAGCTGATGTGTCCCTGCTCCCATCTGCATCAATATTGTTGGATGTATCCCCATCACCACTTATATTAACTACATTAATATTAGCCAGTATATTCCTACTCTTATCTGCATTAACATTAATGATAGCATCAGCAGTACTCTATACTCTATTATTAATAATATTATCTTCACTGACACTATCATCTATTGCATGTTAGTCACATTAATTATTATTATTAGCTAATTTAGTAAAAGTACTATTCATCTATAATGTACAGAAACTATAAATAGTAAAAAATAAAGTCAAGATAGATCAATAACCATTGAATGAATGATGCTAGATGTTGTTTGAAGCAGGTAGTTACAATGATAAAGAGGAGAAATAGAAGAAGAAGTAAGAAAATTAAGAATGTAAGTATTAAGTATGAATAAAGATTATAGAGGAGTCATTAATAAATAACATCACATTCTTATTAAGAGAAATATTAGGGAAAGAGACCTCTCAGCAATAAGTATGTACTATAGTAAGAGATAGTTACACATGATGAAGATAATCAAACATTAAAAAATCATAATAGTCTATACTTCTTTCATCATGGGTGCTAATAGGGTTGCTGATAGAGTATTAGCAACTATAGAGGCAGACTCTGAACTATAGATAGCTAGTCTATAAAAGAATTGATATACTGTTATCTCAGAAGTAGAGTTAGATTTCAAGCAAACAAGAGAGAGCATGAGAAACCTATAAAGGCATATTAATCACTCTGTACCTTTCTATTCATTATCTATTAGCTCAGATAAATCAAGATCTTCTATCATATCAGCATTTAGATTAGTAATAATCTTATTTACTATAGTATCTCTATCATCCTTCTAGAATCCAGAAAGATTTTAAACTCATTTTCAAATAATACATCTCAGTATATCTCTTTGCTCCTCACACATTTCCCCCTATATAGCTGTTAAATCCTTGAATTTTCCTAATTGCAAATGTTAGTAATAAAGATTCAATCCCATGTAATCATAAAGTCTAATCCTTATGAAAGGTCAAAGCTCCATTAAATTTTGATCCTATATCTTCAGACTGATCAATTATTTATTCAAGATTTCTAATTGTAAAGTACATCAAATTAGCTGTGATAAAGATAGGAAGGATGACAGCAGACTTCTATTTAGAATACCCAAAAAACTTCCATGTGAGTAAGTTACTTGCTAAGTCATACTGGCCTTAACTATAGAAAGGCTTCATAAACACCTGAAGAACATTATTAGAAAGCCATCATATACCATGTTTTAAGTTCTGTGAAGTCAGTTAATAGAGATTAAAAATAATGGAAAATAGAGCTTATCCTATTCTCATTACAAACATCATCTGAGTATAGATAAAGATAGTTCTTTAGAAGCTCCATCTATATCTTCTTCTGTAGATTTACTTTCTTTGAGTATCTATCACTAAACATATCATTAATGTATGCTTTAACTATCATTATATGATAATGTCAAACTGAAGTAATATATTTAAGAACCTACTAGTATTATATCAGCATTAGAGTATTAGCATATAAGTAATATACTTAAAGGAACTACCATTCATACCTCTTAATGGTTAAATTGCTTTGTTGGCTGGTTTTTAGAATCAATCATATCTCTAATTTAATTTTATTATTTGATTAACTTCTTGTGCTGTGTTTTTCATACCTTTTTTATTAAATCTAACATCAGGGGCTTCTTTTCTTCTGGCTAAGATGTCCACTATGATAGTAGGATTTTATAGCTAGAGTACAGCTTTCTAGCACATAAGACTCTAATATCATTAAGAAGGGTATGATTATTATCTTGTATTTTACTTCTATCTAGCCTTTACTCTGATCTAGCCTATGTAAGATACCCTTCACCCTCCTCAGTTGCATTATCTTTAATTACATTAGATGTAGTAAGGGGAGTTTAATGGCTGCTAGTAGGGCTCAAGAAAATCCAATCATCATAAGAACTTAAGAAAGAGCTCTTAGTTAAAAGAGATGCTCTTTAGCTCAGCAGTGGTGTAGGGTTCTAACTCAAATAATTAGTTGATTTCAGTACTGACACTATAAAATGTAAGCAGACCTATATTAATACTAATAGGTGAAATTATCCTATAATAACATTAATATTAACAGACACAACATGATAAAGAGAATAACTCACCAGGCCTAGCTCAATTCATCTTTACTTATTTAGGGGAAGGTAAGGCTCATCTTTCACATTTATGTCACTATTAACTTTCTTTAAATCATTATCCTCATCTATATCATCATTACCAGGATAATCATCAATAATAGGCTCCTATCTATACTTTGGTCCATTTTTATCAGGCCATGCTACAGGCTTAATTCCAAACCATCTTATCAGTGTACACTTCAAATTTGAATATCAAAATCATATGCTATCTGAATCAACCTATCCCTAATCACTGACTTGCAGAACTTATCTTAAGCTGTATGTCAACTAATTCTAATCTTCACAGCTTCTTTAGATGTTGATTTCAAAAGCTTTAAAGAAAAAGGGATGACTTCAGGGATAAAAAGTGCATCAATTTAGCAGACAGTGAGGTAGAATCCAACATAATTAAAGGTAAGAAAAGAATGGAGCAAGGCAATCTTTAAGTAGCAGGATATAGAAGTGAGAGAATAACTATTAGTAACTAACTGATGAGAGTCAAGTCAGTATATAGTAGATATTTTATCAAAATAAGATGCATTAATAGAAACTAGTGCTATTATAATAAAAATGATTAGTATATAGCCATCTGAAGTAGAAATGTAATAGAAAGAGGGGAATCATTAAAGATAGATATAATTAGTGTAATTTTTTTCTAAAGTAATGTTTTTTCCTAAAAAATAATAAGAATAGTGTCAATCATAATTCATCTCAATTTATTAGATCCTATGGTTTGGCACCATTAGCATTGGTGGCTGAAGTTTACCCATAATTAATCTATTCCTTTGCAATTGATCTCATGCTGGCACTGACTGGGCTCCATAGCTATACATGAGTTATCTCCTTCTCAAGTAATTCATATTAGTGGCAGCCTGGCTATTAATTGATCATCTATTTATATGTTCATTTATTTATTGCATTCACATTCACATTTGTTTATTCTGAATGTTACTGACAGGGAAAACTACTGTAGGTAGAAGTAGAGATTGAGAGTTAATGTAAGGGTCATAGTGCTAGGTAATAATAGTATAATAGACTATCTCCTCATCTATATGCTAGTAAATTTTAGTGTATCTATTCTGCTGCCAATAAAAAGGCTTGAATACTTAGATATGGGTCTAATCTGGGCAGTCAAAAAAAGATGCTAAAATTTACTTGTACACAGACAAGAAGATAAGCACCAATCTCCTAAATGAAGTGGGGAAGAGGTATATACATCTAGTAGCATGAAACAGGGTAGCAGGTAATATTAAAGGAATAGATCATGACAGAGTCAACATTAGCATGATCAATATGAGTAATAATGTAGATATCTAGACTGCTAATATTAATATAAATGGGGGTAGAAACACATCACCTAATATTAATACAACTCAATATAAGTAGTAGCAGTGGGGATACCTCTACCAACATTAATGAGAATAGTGGTAGGGACACACCAGTCAACATTAGCACAGCTAATGCAAGTGGCCAAGGAGACACCTCTATCAACATTGATGAAAAGAGTGATATGAACACACCAGCAAATATTAGCATGACTTAATATGAGTGTCAATGGAGATACCTCTGCTAATATTGATGTGAAGAGTGGCAAATAATGTAGTTGTATAAATCAAATAGAAGAATAAAGAATAAAAATATAAAGATAGGTAAAAGAAAAGTTAAAGTAATAAAGAAGTAACATTCTAAGGCCACTAATTAATCTCACCCTTTAAAAAAAAAATGAAAAACTAGCACCCAAAATCAACCCAGTCATACATATAAAGTAGAAGGAAAAGAGATAGTAAAAAGCCCAGATAGAGAGTCAGATCTACCCCTTGAAATCAAGTGCTCAAAAATAAAGCTGACAAAACCAATCAAAAGAGACAAAGCAAGGTTTATCTGGATTTCAAAGCCTTTAAAATTACCCTCTAAGTGTGGAGATCATCTAATCCTCCACTCAATCAATAATGATAGGGTTGTTAGGTATAGACCCAGGCTAGTTACTAATGTAGAGGGTGAGAGGTAGAGAAAGGCTCAGAGGGAAAGTCTGAGACATATTATTTTAATATATATTCTGTATGGTGTATTAGTGGTAATTATTTCAGAGGTAGTTTCCACAACACCCCCTAAAATGACCAGAAATTTAAACACAGACAGAGAATGATCAATAGCATACTTAGTAAGTATAATAGGAGAAATTAATTCATTGCACATCAGATTGTTGCTCATGGGATTGAATTAATAGTGCATTCATATAGAAGTATTTAGAATGGATAAAGTCAGTAGATTTAATAGCATTCTATATGCACACCACATTCCTTCTAGGCTGAACTAGTAGTATCTGGGCATCAGGATGAGAGTTATGATAGAAGCATGTTAGCTCCTGGCCAGTAACAGGCAGTGTTTAATGCTGATTAGTGGGTGACTCATATGCTAATCTATATATTATATTAGTCTTATTACTCCTCTATTTTATGGTGTCAAAGTTTTATATGTACATCTTTTATATTGAATGTGATATTAGAGGAGGAAGGTGACAGGATTTTCTTTTTAGAGAGGGGAGGAGGTGATTTGGGGGTTTATTTCAATATAGTTATAGCTGGTATGATATAGGGAGGAGAACATTAATGATCTTTAGTAGGAGAGAAGATACCTAAGGAAAGAGAAAAAAAAGATAGAAAAGAGATAAAAAAGAGCCAGGTATTTATAACTTTTTTCCTCTTTCATATATGAAGCTTTGTGAAAGCTTTTAAATCAAAAGGGGAGGGACATGGCACTTTGTGAAAGCACTTAAATGGAAAGGGGAGAGACATGGTGCTTTATGAAAGCTTGAGTTGAAAGAGAGGGGACATGACACTTTGCAAAAGCACTTAAATTAAAAGAGGAGGGACATGGCACTTTATGAAAGCTTGAGTTGAAAGAGGGGGGATATGGTGCTTTGTGAAAGCTCAAGTTGAAAGGGGGGGGATATGGCACTTCATGAAAGCACTCAAATTAAAAGGGGAGGCACATGATGCTTTGTTAAAGCACTTGAATTGAAAGGAAAGGCACATGGTGCTTTGCAAAAACTTTTGAATTTCAAATTGAATATATAACTGTATGGATATATTAACCATCTAGTAAAGTATTAGCAATGATTATCCTTCCTATTAGGTATTACTTTATATAAATCTAGTTCTGACACTATTCTTTTATTTTAGCAGGAAGATACTTATACCCCTCTAGGGTCCTTCATCCTCTACTCTTCCTGCAGTAGAGTCAGTGTCTTCTCCTCTTTCAGACTCTACACCTAAGACTCCTTTAAGCTCTATATCTTTATTAGATCAGACACTCATTCTGCATTGTACCTGCAACAGCTGCTACAAGCAATATACTGTTGGTCCTTAATATACTCAGTGTTCAGTATGTTTAGATTTAGTTAGGATAGCTGGCAAGAAGAGGAATCCATAGAGAGGATATATAGCATACAGACACATAGAGAATATTAGAACTAATAAAGATAATATATGAGACAGTTAAAATAACAGTTCATCTCATATATCTGGTGATTATAGGCCTCATATTCAGCCCTCAATCAAGTGGATGCATTAGGTGAGAAAGGGACAAATCATACTGATAGTACTAGTATAACTAATAGAGCTGTAGAGATAGGCTGTATCAGCAGTACTAACACAGCAACAGAAGGTACTGACAGCACTTATTTATAAGCAGGCAGAATGGAGATAAGTAATACTGGCATAGCTAACTAAGTAACCTCATTTATCTGCCTAGATAATAGGGTCTCCATAAAACCATCAGGAAGCCTAGGACCTGGGACATCATTAAGGGCATTATAATAAGGGATGCTGAAAGGATCTCAAACAACCACTGAAGATAGCAAGAAAATAGAAGAACTAAAGCTCAGATAGGGCCCAGAAAATAGTGGAAGACACTCAGTAGGAGGAGAGATAAACATACTAATAGTGCAGACATATAAGATATATATATAGTGAAAAGGCAGAACATATAGATCATTAAGAATAGAATAAAAAGAGAAGGTTGGGGTGAAGGAATCAGAGCACACCATGTGACTAAAAAATGATAATCAAAAGAATGTTAAAATATAAGTATTTTCCTTACATTCCCCATCAAGTTATTACAGGCTTGGTATAATCTACACTAATATTCAACTATCAATATTGATTATTCTATGAACTGCCAGCAACCACTAATGAGTAACCACAAATATTATACTGTTAATATTAGATATCATATAATAGTAACAACCACTAATATTAGTCTGCTAATATTTAATATCATATGATGCTAACACCTACCAATATTGGTCTGCCAATCTTTAATATCACATGACATTAATAACTAGCCTGCCTGAGCTAATATAATCAATTAAATTATGCCCTGTGCAGACCCCTCAACTTACAGTCTGTTGAGGTTTTATAACCATATTATATGGCAAACCAGATATTATATGCATGTTTTATAATTAATAGATGATGTCTCTTTAGCTGATTTAGATATCTGACTGTTCTGAAGTCATTAACTATAATTTATTCATGTGTGTGACTAAATGACAGGTCAGATGCAAATATATATATATATATATATATATTTGCATCTGGCATTATAAGCTATTAGTCAATTAATGAGATGAGAAATCCACATAATCTCTATAAGTTAATTAGATGAGAGAATATGCCTGATTCCTATAATTTAATTGAATTAAAATCAGCTGACATGCCATTGTGGGCAAAAAGGAGGATATTGAAGAGGAGGTCACAAAGAGGGTTGAAGTCATCAGCTATTAGTATCATTATTAGCTATTACTATCATTATTAACTGTCAGTGCATTGAAAAACACACTCAAAGTAAAGATTCATTATTATTTAGGCTGATGTGTGTAATCTACTCTATTTTAATATTATATGTTATTTTAATATTATACATTATTTTGATATTAAACATCCTCAATTAATTCTAATATTATCAAGATAAGTAGTCATCTGAAGCATCTGATGCTCATCATTTAGAGTGCAGATAAGTCTGAGTTGAGTTTAATATACAAGCATCCAAGTTGAGTTACTTGCAAATCTGTAGCCTTTTGAGCTGAGTCCAAGCCAAATATATATTCAACTCAACTAAATCTGAGTTGTCAATGAGACCTCTCAAGCTGAATATTTATTAAATAATATCCTGAATCAATCTGAATAATTCTGAGTAGCATTGAATTAGTAGATATAAAAACTGCATTTCTAATCCTGTAAAACATTTATTTTGTAACTACCATTAAAACTGCCTAACTAGTTCTTTTTAACAAAACACCTGCCAATGCCCTACTTCACTCCTTGTTTCTTCCCTCCTTTCTTAACCTTTTTTGCAGGAGATCCTGTAGGTTCTGACCTCTCTTCTTCATCAGTAAACATCTCTGTACCCTTCTTAAGTCAATTCATTGCATCCCCAACTGCCCCATCCACACTGCCACTACTTCTCTTATCACTATTCACATTGATGGCATCAGCATGGATCCCATCATTATTCTCATTCAGTTCATCTTGTTGTCCATGGACAATATAACCCTCCTCCCCATTCACTATTACATCATTCTCACCATAAACAATATGATCCTCCTCTCTATCTACCATCTTGTCATTCTTATCATCCAGACTGTTCTCATCCATCATCTCAGTATCATTACTGGTTTTGTTCTTTTCTAGTTATTATCCCTAGACAACAACAATCCTCTGCTTCCACTTCTACTCTGTATTCTTTGGACTCTCATCAGGTTCCACAGCCACTGGGGTCCCCCCAATCTTCTTGTATATTGACTTCCCACATGTTGACAAGTTTGATCCCTCTAAATCCAGTGCAAGGGGATCCCCCTACATGATGTGATTCTCACTTCAGTTCATCAACACATTGAGGATCTCTTCTGCTTTCTCTGTCAAACCATCTGCCTCTTCAATCTGCCTGCCCAACTGTGTGGAAAGATCTGACACTGCTTTTTTTGTGAAATTTGATGACTAGTAGTAATGAAAGGAGTAGTCAACTGTGAGCACCTAGATGAAGACATTCTTAACTTGCCCTAGGTAGTGGATCTGTGCAACAGTTTGCAACATAGTGTTCAGATTCCTTGGAAGCTTGATAATGATCATTGCATGGCACTCTTCTAGCTGGAGGTTTGCCTCAAACTCACCCACTCTATTAGTTGTGATGAGCATCTATGTCTGTCCTGATTCTCTATTATTGAAATCATTGATGATCATATCCCTCTCCTTCTAGCTCATGCCCCCTTGGAGTCAGGTTGTCCCTGCCCCCTAATTTGCACACAGCATTGACATCAATCATGCTGTGTTTGGGCCATGTGTGAAGATTACCATCTTCTCTCTGGCAACCTCACACATTTTGTAAAGCACCTTAGTTATGTAGTGTCCAATGGGTGACATCCTTATTAACTCCATATACTGATCATAATGACTTGTCAGAACAACATACTGATATGTGTTGACTGAATGGTAGTATTTTAAGAAGAATTTTATACTAAAGTCAAGCTGGAATGATATAGTCTTCAAGGTAGCTGCTTGGGTCTTTTTCACCCTCATGTGCTTATGGAACTCTGAAATCTTGGGAAACAAGAAGGTCACCTGTAAGGTGTGAATTCTTGTATTGTCCTGAATTGCTGCCTCTAACCTGTCATCAACCTTTCCAATGATTAATGAATGCTTGGTGTGTTGCTGGTGAAACATATAATACTTCATCTACTCCTGTGGGTTTATTTGCAGGATAACTGTATTGATGTGCTTTGGAGGGATGGCCTCCCTAATTTACTTGCCATCAATGACTGTCTGCTGTAATTGACTAATGAGTGTAAGGGAAAGAAGCTTGAGTATCACAACTGTGGCTGTTTCTGGGTCCATATGGCTGTTGATTACCAGTTATTGGATATATAAAGAGTTAAATAGTTTGAGCTGTTCTGCATCTATTCCTGCAGTATGAAATTTATTCATTGTACATCTTTTTAGAAAGTCTTCCAACTTGGGACACTGGGTGTCAAGACTGGGAGGATAGAACAAATGTGAATAGCTGTAGAAATTCTGAGTCTTGTTTAGGAGGGGGGTGGTAGAGACAACCCACAGGAAATCCAGTTCTAGCAATTTCATGGCATGGGAGATACTAGAGGATGGGTGGTGTAAGCAATGACCTTCATCCATAATAATCTGATATACTTGCCTGGTAAATTTTGAGTGATATGTTATGATGTACTTGTCATAGGCTATGGTTTCCTCTGACAGTAAATCATCCTCAGCTTTGTTCAGAGGGGCAGGCTGGGCAGCTGGGCCAGAGGTAACATTGTTGTCTGTGGACAATGATGATATGAGCTTCTTTGGGGTTATTACTTTATACTCTTTGTGTGTCTCCTTCTGCTCTGACTGTAGATCTCTGGGCAAAGAGTTCCCCTTGTCATCCTCTATGATATGGTTGGCCTCTTTTCTGGTTCTCATTTCAATGAAGTATCTACAGAAGGTGAAATGTGACACCATAAAGATAGTCTGATCAGGGTTGATCTCTTTGTGTTTGTATAGGCTTGATTTTTTGGGATTGATTAATGCCTCAGCCATTTGAGCCTCAGTTATACAATGTGTAGAAAACACTGGGTTGTTGCCCCAGTGGAATGAACTCATGAATCAAAGTGAAAATGTATTCTGAAAGAACTGTTTATAGTCTGACTATCAGAACTCAGTAACAACAGGAAGAATTGCAATAACTATTGGCTTTATGGGAGCTTTTCCATTGATCACACCAACCTCCCAAGATTTGAGGATCAATGACAGGCAAGTAAGTGTCTTGCTCAATCTCATAGTGTCTCCTAGCATACTTGCATGGAGACAGAACTTATTCTCTGCACTCTTTTTTGTAGAATCTGCCTCCATTTTGAACATTGCAGCTATACTCATAACTTGGTGGGCATGTAGTTTGATGGATTGGGGCATATTTGGTGTCAAAAGGTAGTCCTTGTTCATGTTGAGCATAGTCAGTGAATCTGGCAGTGTAGGAGTTGCATGGCCTTTATGTGTGAGTTCCCTTGCAGTGACAGCATCAAGTTCATTCTTCCCCCCCATGACCTGGATGGCATCTTTATTCATAGCATACTCCACCATATTATCAATTATCTCAGAAACCTCCAGATTTGAATTTGAGAGTAGACCAGGACCTTCTGCCCAGCTGTCTCCTTCAGTTGTTGTGTTTTTGATAGCATATATATATAGTTGTCTCTTCTGCTTATGGGTCATGAGTAGCAGCTTTTGCTGTGTGTTTGTCTGAGATGTGTTCTCAGCATCAGGTTTGTTGTCCTTGGACAACAATCCTATTACCTCAAGGGGATCTATAGGTTGTTTGGCCCCTGAGTCTGCCTTCTTATCATCTGATGGCACATCCCACTTAAAGATAGGAACTACAGAATTATCCTGATTGGCTGCAGCTGCTGATGCTTCTGTGTCTTATTCCAGATCAAGCTTGTTCATATAGGTAACTATCTTTATGTGATTGTTTTGAACTCAAGACTTATTATTTGATGGCATGTAACCTGTTTATTTTTGCTCAATTATCACTTGCAACCAACATTGGAGCAGTGCATATGTGTGGTGGAAATCCTCCATGTTTAGCATAATTAACCCACCTTCAACATCAGGTTGGTAGTCATCACAGAATTGCTCCTTATTTGCATTGAGGGTATGAAGACACATATTGATTGTTGTCAGGAATCTATAATACTCAGTGATACTTGACTTAGGAATGCTGAACATTGTCTGGACCACCTCATGGTTTATCTCCATTAAAGATGATACAAGCAGATTGCCAACTCCTGGAGTCAGGTGCACACTCTTAAAAAAGGTCACAAGTGATGCTGTGGTGGGGTCTTTTGCATCATTTTTTTCAAATCCTGGTAGTGTGGTCCACCCCAACCCCCTGAGTATAATGTACTCTTCAAACAGGGACTGATTCTTGGCAAAAAGTGACTGTAAAGTATTTGTGTCTGGGCAATTCTGTAGGTAACCACAGACTAGCCCCTAGTTGCAGTAAAATTCTCCCTGTTTTAACCTATATTTGAAGCAATATATGCCTTTTGGCAGGAAATTGCATGCCTATTGAATAGCTGCTGCTATTACTTTCATGTCTTCTTTCTTCTTTCTTGTTGATTTCTTAACCCTAGTTGTATTGAATCCAGTAGTCAACATGACCTTATTTGCCTCTGTAATCTCTATAGCTGGTGTAGAAGTGAATGTGGGCTTATCTGGTTTCAGCTTGTCTGAAGTCTTCATAATAGATCTACTAACACTCAAAATAGTTAGTTAAGATTCATTTCAAGTGGGGGGTTGTTGAGAAAGTTTGTTGTCTGTAGACTACAAACCAGGTAGTGAAAGTTATTATCTGTAGATAATAATGATAGTAAGAATACCACCTGAGATATTATCTGTGGATAATAATAGTAGTAAAAATACCACTTCCATGTATCAGATGTTTGCTGTCTGTGAGAAGGTCACTGAGTGCTTCAGTGTGGGGGTTATTGTCTGTGTCCAACAAAAATCTGTGATTAATTTAGAGTTGGGTGGTTTACCTTAGTCAAATTTTAGAGGAAGTGTAGTTGTAATGTGTAGGGATTCAAGTAATGTGCAGGTTGGAGGTAAGACACTACTTGACAGCTTGTTTTGTTAGTAACTTCTTTTGCCAGTTGAAATACAGGAGAAAGTGAGGGTTCTATGAAGGTTATGATCAATTTTCATGGATTAAGCTGTTCACAGCTAATAGCAAGGTGAGTTTGAGGTGATATGCAGCTAAAACTGCCTTGTGTAAAGCTTGTTTTGTCATGCAGTGCTACAATGGCCCAATTCCCTAGCAGCAAAGTGAGATAGGATATTAAATGCAACAGGGCTGTTGGAAAGGGGATAGCATATCAACTAGTATAGATATGAAGACTTACCTGTTAGAGATAAGTGTGTAGATGTTGTAATCTTTAGGGTGAGAATGTTATAGAGTGTAAGAGTAAGAAGGTGAAGAGAGAGATTTTTAACTCTTAAGACTCAGTCTAACCTAATCTGGTATAGTAATATAAACAAGGAATACAGCTAGGCCTAATAGGATTAATTTACTGAGAAGCTTTGTGTTCCTCATGTGGAGATAATAAGCTCCTGAGATCTGGTTGCATCCTTACTGCATTTAGAATAGTCTGGTTTATCTTTATTTAAAGATAACAAAGCTGCCCTGTTCTCATGCTGCTTTCAGTGCTTATCTCCTCAACTGGTGGTGAGGATATTTTAGTGTCCTTTTTCTGTCACCAATGAAAAGCCTTGAATATTTCCACATGAGGTCACCAGTTGATCAAACCTGGGTGGTGAAAGAGAGACACTAAAATATTCTTACTGCTAGTTGAGGAGATACTCCATACTTTGTCTAGTATATTAATATAACAGTTCATCATTCAATGAAGATAAGAGCAGTATCAATTTATAGCCTGAATGTAGGGCTTTCTAATGCAAGTCTTATTATTTTCATTGTTAGTAGATTAGTGTTTACAGTGGTTATGATGAAGAAAACATATATATAGAGTGAAATATAAAAAAAATATATATTTCTATATCCAGGCCAACATGCTGAACTCACCCTGTACCAGCTGGTAGCAACTGAGAGAATAAAGCTTTTACTCTGTCATAATAGAGTAGAACCTCATACTATACCTATGATATTATTTTAAAAGTCTATTATCCTCTGCTGGTCATACCCTCATAACTTACCCTACTAGGGTGTTCTGAGGTAGTTATTAGCAGTTGTGTGGTTTTTAGTTCTTATTAGCTGTCTACTAAATATAGTTTTATTGATATTACTGCAGTTCTTCTCTAGATTCAGTGGTCTAGTGGTTTCTTCCTTGGCATTCCACAATTCCCTTTGTGGAATTCCATGGAATAAACTCTAGGGTTTAAATCCAGTAGGGACTTTTTTTTTTCTTCAGTTGCAGTCTTACTGCATGTGGTAGTCACATGGTTTTTAGTTCTTATTAGCTGTCTACTAAGTATGGTTTTGTTGATATTACTCCAGTTCTTCTCTGGGTTCAGTGGTCTAGTGGTTTCTTCTCTTGGAACTTGATGACTCCCTTTATGGAGTTCCAGGGAACAAACTCTAGAATTTGAATCTAGTGGGGACTTTTTTTTTTTAATTGCAGTCTTACCTGCATTTAGAATAGTGTGGTTTATATTTGTCTATGGACAATAAAGCTACCCAGCCAGTCTTGCCTGGGATTGCCAGTTATGAGATGAACTGTTATTTTAATCATCTTTTTTATCATCTTCATCAGTCCTGATGTTCTTAATCTGTCTGTGGGCTGCAATGAAGATAAATGCATAGCTATAACTTAGACAATATCTTTACTGGAGATTTTGCAATGGTCTAGTGAGCATGTTTGACTCTAATTTCCTTTGCTCAAGTGTAACTCCAGCTATTATCTTTTTATTGAAAATCCAGGTTTTATCAATATTATTACTGTACATCTTTGTTGTCCTCAGACAAAGAAATCAGCTGAGTCAGTGTCAATCTTATCTGTGGACAATAATAATGCACTTGCCAAAAATCCTGTCCCTTCAAGACTTATCAACTGCTTTCATGATGACCTAATAATCAATGCCATCCTACAATTAAAACCTTCATGGCAAGTGTGGCAGGCACTTCACCACCAATGATAATGAGTGGTTCCATGACCCTCAGGCCCTATCCTGGGTTCCAGCCTTGTGTGCTCAGTCTCAAGAGTGGTGATATCCACTTTGCCACTTACAATCCTATCATGAAATGCAACTTCAACATCTGAAAGAATTCCTAATGGGATTAACAATGAGTAGTTCTGCAACCTCAAGGCTCTCTTCCAGCTAATTATACTGGGTCCAGAGACTAGTAGTATCCACACTATTCTAATAGTGGTGTTACTCATGTTGTGCCCATCTATGAATCTAGTATGTGTAAGGCCAGTTTCACTAGTGATGATGCTTTCTGAGCTATTTTCTGCAGGTCTCCCAACATTCCCACCACCCCAATTTATGCCTGATAAGGACACTATCTGTTTCCTATTACTAATCTCCATCAGCTTTGATTGTTGATTGTCCTTGCCATCATGAGTAAATATTTCCCTGTGTATGTTAAGGTTAGATTCATGACTGACAGCATCTAGTATCATAATTGGTATGGGCCAGAAAGACTCCTATATTGGTGATGAGGCACAGTTGAAGTGTGATATCCTCACTCTGAGATAACTTATCCCATTGAGCATGGTATTATCATGAACTGGGATAATATAAAGAAAATCTAGCATCACACTTTCTACAATGAACTCTGTGTTGCACTAGAGGAGCATACTATTCTATTAACTGAGGCTCCTATCAACCCCAAGTCCAACTGTGAGAAGATGACCTAAATTGTCTTTGAAACCTTCAATGCCCCTGCCTTCTATGTCTCCATCCTGGCTGTGCTCTCTCTGTATGCTTCTGGCTGCACCACTGATATTATGCTTGACTCTGATGATGGTGTCACTCATGTTGTGCTCATTTATGAGGGTTTTACCCTCCCCCATGCTATCTCCTGTATTGATATGACTGGTTGTGAGCTGACACATTACCTTATAAAGATCCTTACTGAGTGTGGTTACAGCTTCTCTACCATTACTGAGCATTGAATTGTCTGTGACATCAAAGAGAAGCTATAGATATTGCCCTTGACTTCCAGTAGGAAATCTAGACTGCTTCTTAGAGCTCTAGCTTAAAGAAATCCTATGAGCTTCCTGATGGTCAGGTCATCACCATTGGCAATGAGTGGTTCTATGCCCCTGAGGCTCTCTTCCAGCCTAGTATACTAGGTCTTAATAGTGGTGATATTCATGTCACCACCTACAATGCTATCATGAAGTGTGATGTTGACATCTGAAAGGATCTTTACAGTAATATTGTTATGATGTGTATTTCTCTTTTCTTTATGTTAAGATGTTGCTGACAACTACTAGTCTGATGGTACTATCATGTACCCTGATATCTCTAATTATATATAGAAGGAGATTACTGCCCTTACTTCCTTATTGATGAAGGTTAAGATCATTGCTCCCCCTAAACATAAATACTCCATATGGATTGGTGGTTTCATCTTAATCTCCCTCTTAACCTTCCAGTAGATGTGGATCTCCAGATAGAAATACAATGAGTTGGAACCTTTCATTATCCACTGCAAGTACTTATTATAGTGTTTATTATCCTTGGATAATATTTGGCTGACTACTGACCTAGTTGTCTGTGGACAACAATATGCTTGCTAAAAATCTATTTCTTCTAATTGTGAAGTGATTGATTCATCATCTTATATAGCTATTACATAACTTACTCTTCAGCAGATATTAATAGTTATTGATTTGGTTAGTAAAGAAGGTTGTATTAGCTAGTTAGCTGAGGTTATCAGCTCCATTATATAAGTTTGCTATAAAGATAACTAGTCATTTAATTCCCAAACTTGCCTCTGATTGTTGCCACATCATCATTATCTCTCTTCACCTACTGTGGACCTTGTCAGCTCAAAAGCAACTGACCTTCTTTTCCAATGGGATGTCAAAGTCCAAATTCATCTTCAGTGGCCATGGTATAGAGGCTTCAGACTCTGATGTGACAAACTGATGTACAGCAAGCTAATTAAGATGCTGAACCCCACACACTTACTCTGCTTGAGCTTTTCAATTTATATTAGCTCAGGCTAATTTCTTCTAGTCTATCTTGCTTCCAGGAGAGTGCTGCATTAGCTGATTCAGTTGAGAGATTTAATGACTATATGAACTGCATCCAGTATCCTTATGGATGATCACCCTGACATTGAAGAAAGGCTCTGAATGTGGGAGAATGAATCAACTACAGTTAGATTCATGATATTACATTGTATGATGTTTTTGGCCAGAGGCTTTAGGTTGCAGATGATGTAATTCCATGTAAGTACTATATATAATGTGTTACACTTTGATGATCTCCACTGACACTAGAAAATTGCAGGAGTCTGAGTCCTACCTACCATTAAGATACTTGAATGGGTGTCATATAAAGATTCAACTTCAAAGGATTTAGTTATTAACTGGTTTTTCTATGTGCAACTGAATATAGATACAGTAGAGAGTCTTAGTAAATATCTGATTTCATGCTCATTATACTGGGTTGAAGATATATCATAGTTTATTAATTCATATTGAGGACTGGTCTGGGATGTAGTGATCATTCAGACTTGAGGGCTTATCCCATAGTATTCATGCACCCAGTGCACTGAAGGATCTGGGCCATTCAAAGATTATCTTGTGCTGTGTGATTTGCTGAATGACATATCTGCTAGTGGTGGAGCATGTGGAAATTACTATTTCAGAGGTGAAAGTGCAAAGTGTAGTCTTTATAAGCACTAAAAGTACTCATCCTCTGACAATCCTTTGGTGGATACTAACTATAATTACAGTTGATGATGTGGACCAGAATATGATTATATATTCAATAATTCAAATGCATTCATAAAGGGTGGGTATTAGCTTACCATGCTAATGAAAAGAATTTTTTGAATGACTATCTGAGAAGATTCAGGGAGTCTGGGACTTCCCCTGGAATTATCTCATTCTTCTTATTATCATTTTGGAAAAATTTTAATATTAAAGGTTATTCATTCCTTATTATTTTCTAAGTCCAGTATCTACTTCTTACATCTTTCTATTATAATCACAGAAAAATGAGTCAAAGCTTTGATTCCACCTTTTCCTCACAGTCACAACTCCCTATTGATGACTCAAGTGATGTTAATCTATTAATACTACCATGAATTAGTGCATCTATTCCTCCTTTACTAGAATAAATTGGTTGTGACAATCAGTTTGTGGTTTATCCAGGGGCAAAACATTCAAATCTCAAGGTTTTTGAATGATGATGGAGGTCAACAAAATGGGCTGAGTACTCTAGGGGTTCAAAGCCCTTCACCTGGGATTCCATATGATATATGGTAAAAGTGTGGCAGTTCTTCTGAGAGGGCATCATGGTAATAGATGGGGAACCTATAATGTCATGTAAATACTGTGATAAATATTTTGCCCACTCATTACCAAAGAGTGGGATAATGATAATAATGAACAACCATATCAAAAAAAGCTAATACTGTCAGAGGCAGATAAGGTTCCAAGATATGGAGGATGTTGATTTGGTGACATCACAAAGGAGAACATCATAATAGATAATAGTAAGCATCCTTTTTATTCTCAAGGCTGTAGTAGGAGTTTCAGGGCTTCAGCTAACTATATAAGACCAACATGATTGAGGATAGTAGCACAGATGATATTGAATTCACTGAGGAGAAATTCTAGCAAACTCTGACAGAGGTTTTAGTCTCTACATGATTACTCTTTCATTTTATAAATAACTTTTACTTCTACTAAATGATCTGAATGTTGTGACTCAGTGCAACCATACTTAGTGTATTATATATCCTAAAGATTGCTGATAAGCTTATGAAAGAGGGCTTCCAATAGATTCTTAATTGTATACCTACTGAGGATTATATCTCCCTTGCCCTTGATGGCTGGACCAGCCTGTTCAATGATGCATTTATGGCAGTGGTGGTGTACTTTATTGACTGTGATTGGAAGTTCTAGAAACTCATACTGGGATTTGAACACATTGAAACTAGGCACAGTGAGAGGGAGCTATCTGATATTGCAATGAACATTATGAAGATATATGGTATTAAGGAGTAAATATTTAGTGTGATAACAGATAATGCAAGTAACAATGCAACACTTGTTGCAAGTCTGAACATAGCAATACAAATACTAAATTCATCAACATACATTGAGTAATGTGTCAAGATTCCATGCCTGGCTCATATAATTCAGCTGGTTGTGAAGGAACTCCTGGACTTAATGAAGGTTGGCCTGGAAAATAATAGAATAACTTGAGATTGAGATGATTCTATATTGTCTAACCCCACATGGATGCAGAGTGTCCTCCAGACACTGATAAAGATGAGCTTGCTGTTGCTTTGGGATGTTATCTGTAGATAATATAATTTCCTACTACATTTTTGTTGTCTATGGATAATAATGCTGAATGATTGCTGCTGACTCTATTTCACTAGATCTATCTATTAACTAGATATATTAATATGAGTCCACAGTGCAAACAAGCATTTTAGGATATTCAACAGTCTGGTATGGATGGAACAGGCAAAGTGCTAAAGTTACTAGTGATGGATGTAGTCACTTGATGGAATTCAACTTTTCATATGCTATGTTGCATGCTTAGACTCAGGGTCTATATAGATAGGTATGTTGAAGATATCAATTAGCAAGCTGAATTTGAGCTAGACAGAAATGAGTAGTGGTCAGTTGAGTATTTAATTGAGCTCATAAAACCTTTTGCCAAATATATAGCTGTACTTTCTACAGTAATGATTCCAACTCTTCCTATGGTGCTCTAGCTGTATGAGAACCTGTTTAATCATATTAACCATTACAAAGTAGTATTGGAGAGAAAGTGTTTGCACTGGAAGTGCTTAATGTATGATACCTTGTGTAAATGCCATGAGAAGTTGGTTAAATACTATACAGACATGAAAAAGGAGTATGGGTATCTCTATGCTGTTGCAACAATTCTGTCTCCAAATCAGAAACTAAAGCTCTTCAGTCAAGAAAGTTAGAATGATAATAACTATGAATGGTAAGGAAAGTACTGAAATCATTTCCAAGAAGTGTACAATAAATATGTGTCCAAATTGTCTGGTGAAGACACACCATAATAGTAGCCTAGGCAATGAATGAGGCAATTAAATAATCTTTTTGACTTGGTCTTCAGTAATGTGCCCAACAGCACTGCCTTGGCTGGAGCTAGTGGGAGGAATGAGGTAAAGAAGTACTTAGATCAAGGTTAGTTTACTACTCTTATGTATGGGGTATCTATCCATATTCATGTGGTGTACTAAATATTAGTATAGGGTCAAGTAAGGAATATGACTACTTGCTGTACTGGAAGGAACATCATTTACAGTATCCTATTCTAATATAGATGGTCTGAGACTATCTTTCAGTATCTAGTTTAACTGTTGGTGTAGAATGGCTCTTTAATGTAGCTCATGATATCTATTATTACTACTGCAGTTGTCTTAAGTCATTAACCTTGTGGACTCTGATGCTGAAGATGTGCTTGAATTGAGTCACCCTGGGTGAGAAGAAGAGCAAGTTGGCTGAAGAGAATAAGATGGTAGATAATGAATTTGATGAAGATAGAGAGAATAATGATTTGACCTTGAGTGAGGTGGATGTGATCAGTGATATAGAGGATGAAGGTACTAATATTAATATATTATAAGATGCTGGAGATGATGAGTCTGAAGATGTAACAGATGTGCTCTAATAAGTGAATTGTGTGAGCTATATGCTAGAATCAAGATTATAATTACTAGAGAAAGAAAGGAAAAAGGAAAAGGAATTATAAGATCATGTAATATAAGAGAAGAGATTTATGTGAGGTCAGAGTAAATAAACATTCATGTGAAGGCCTGGTCAGAGATGTCTGATCAGGTGGTCAGAAATCAGGCAAAGTTTGGGTAAGCTATGGATATAAGGTATAAGGGCATAGCCCTTCACATTATCCCCCCCTATTCAGATTCAGAGGGCAGGTAGGAGGGTTTGAAGAATTGGATGCAGCACAGTGCAGGCAGAGTCTTGTCAGGTGGGTGCAGCTCTTCATATCAGGTGAGTGCAGTAGTGTCTTGCAGGGTAGAGGTCAGTTCCTATAAAGAGGCTTCATATTTGAGTCACTTCATCAGGTACTGGAATCCTCATCTGCAGCAGTGGCAGTTGAGGATGGCTTCAATCTCATATTCTACCTCATTGTCTTCCCTGACAATGCCAGGCAGGTGCCAGTCAGTGATCTCCTGTGAGAGAAACAGGTCAGTAGAGGCCTTGCAGAGCAGGTTCATATAAAACATGTTGTAGATTTTAGGTAGCATGTCAAGGTAGTAGTTGTGACTTCTCAGGACTTCAATGACAGTATACTTGGTATATCAATAGTCAAGTGTGTGAGACAGGCAATCAGTTATGATGTTTTGGAGGTCTAGCCAGATCTTATCACTTACCTCATGGCATTCAGCAGGATTTCAGCAGGCATTCACATAATCCTATTAATCCTACTGGGCACTGACCATGGAGGATTCAGCCCACTCACAGGCTTGCTGGAGTTTTGAGATGATGGTGTCCACAATTTGGATTGAACTACAGGGTAAAGTGGAAGGTTCAGGCAATTTGATGAGATTAAGGACTTTGAGGTTGTAATTGTGTGAGAGGAAAAACAGGCTAATACTAGTACTGATGGTGTCACAGTCATTGATTGCAAGTTCAGCATGTAGGAGGAGTTCATTTCAGTCATTCTGAGCATATAAATAGAACTTTTAGAGGTAGTTCTTAGTTATCTGAATCATGTGTTCAGTGCTACTGTCAGTTTCAGGGTAATAGGCAATCAAGAGATGCCAGGAGATCTTGAGGAGCTGGTAGATTCAGCTCCAGACAGCTCCAACAAACTGGGTCCCACAGTTCAAAATGATTATATGGGGTAGACCATAAAGACAATAAAATGGACTTTGAAGGAAGGCTTTAGCCACTGCAGGTGTGTCCATCTTCACACAGAGTTTGAGGATAATACCCTTACTAAGATAGTCAACAATGATGAGGATATTCTTGCAGCCATCACTCATGGGGAGGTCTACTGTAAAATCAATGGCAACATTGTGCCAGATGCATTCAGGGATCAGAAGAGATTTGAGCAGACCTTGATGGTAGTCCTACCAGGTGATGATGGATTGACAGACATTGTAGTTCTAAGTAAACTGTTAGATGCTCTGAGACATATTGGGACAGTAGAAATCTCAGGATAAAATTTGGTAGAGCACTTTGTGGCCCAGGTAGTCAGTCATCAGAGAATTGTGAGTTTCTTGCATGATTTGGGTGTGTAATGATTCTGAATCAGGAACCTACTACCTTCCCCAGAAGTATAGTTGGGTGTTAGTATTCATAGAGCATTTAGCTATGTTGATGCAGGCCTGGAGTTTAGGCAGGAAGCAGCAAGCTTTGTCTCATACAATCTGAGTCATCATCTGGAGGCACTTATTGGAGGTGGTGGCAGCATCCCAGAGTTTCTGGAGCAGGAGTGAAGACAATCTGGGAGAGCCTTCTATGAGGTCTACTCAGATGGTTGTGGTCAGCACAGTGATGGATGAGATGTGTATTACTCCATGCAGTGTTGCTTCAGAGTCCCTGGGGATCTGTGGGTCTAACAACCTCTGTTTGTAGTTTGCCCAGTGAGCATCAGAGTCTTCAGAAGGCATATTTTGTTCACATCAGGAGAGAGTATTGGCCATGGAGTTCTCTGTGCTGGAGTAATAGTGGATTGTAAAATGGAAACAGCTGAGGAATTCAGCCCAGTACATCTGGCATTCAGAGAGTTTACAGGTTGTGGTGAAGTATCAGAGGTTCTTATGATCTGTGATGATCTCAAAGTCTTTCACACTGTGGAGTTCAGAGTCCCATTCTTCTAGACATCAGATAATAGCAAGGAGTTCCTTGTCATAGATCTCATAGTTAGCTTCAGTAGGGCTGAGCTTCTTGAATATGAATGCACAGGGTTGCAGGATACCTTCATCATCCCATTGCATGAGAGTGCTACCTGTGATGTAACTGGAGGAGTCTGTTTCAACCACCATCAGACAGTCAGGGTTAAATGCAATGAGTATTAGGGTAGAGACAAACATCTTCTTAAGGTGTGTGAATGCCTTGTCTGCTTCTTTAGACCACTGGAACTGTTGGTCTTTGTGCATGAGGTCAGTCAGTGATCAGATGATGTTGGAGAAGTCTCAAATGAAGTATCAGTAGAAATTTGTGAATTCTAGGAAGCCTTACATGTCTTTTACAGTTATAGAGGCCTCTCATTCAAGGATAGTGGCAATCTTCTTGGGGTCCATATGGACTCCCTTCCCTGCCTCTATGATGAAGCTGAGGTAGGTTGTCTCTTGGACTTTAAAGGCAGATTTATTGATATCAATCAGGAGACTGTGTTTGTGGAGATGGGTGAGGACTTTTCAGATATACTCTTGGTGCTGTTTGCAGGATCCATCAGTGAAGATGAGGATGTTATTGAGGTAGATAGAGGTAAATTCATCTAAATAGTCTCATAGGGCCCAGTTGATGTACTTCTGGAAGGTGCTCAGAGCATTTATGAGGCTGAAGGGGGTAACTATCCATTCAAACAGATCATATCTTGTGTGAAAGGTGGTTAGCCATTCATCTCCTTCTGTGATTCAGATCTTATAAAATGTGGAGATGACATCAAGCTTTGTGAACCACTTAGCTCATCTAATTTGTTTGAGAGTCTTGTTGATTAACAGTAGCAGATAACAGTCTTTTCTTATGAGTTAGTTGAGGCTGTGGTAATCTATGTAGAATCAGAGGCCTCCACCAGGCTTCTTAATGAAAAGGATGGGTGTGCTGGCAGGTGAATTGCTAACTTGGATGAAACCTTTGTCAAGAAGGTCATTAAGGGTCTTATGGAGTATGAGCAGTTCATTGCATGACATGTTGTACAGGGGTCCCCAGGGCAGCTGGAGATCTTTACTGTTCATCTTTTTGAGTTTGATGTGATGGTCATGCACACTGCAGAATGGCAGGAGCTTCTCAGTGGCTTTATGATCAAAAACATCAAGGCATTCATGGTAGTGTGGGGAAAGGACTGTCACAGGGTCAGTCTTCAGCTTTTTAGAGAGTTAGGAGAGAGCTTTCTCTATGTCAGACATACTAGCAGTGAAGATTTCAACAGGAGATCAGAACTTGAGCTTCCAATTACAACATCAGAGAAGTTTAAAGGTATTAGTGGAGATCTGGTGAAGATCAGCAGTCTTATGGACATCCTTTTTGAACACACAGATGTCTCCAGGGAACACAATGCATCAGTTGCATGCATCAATGAGAGCTTGATGTTCAGATAACCAAGATAGGCCTAACATGAAGTCATATGGGAGATTCTCAATTTCATATGCATAAGTATTCTCTTGGAGGAATCTACTGACATCAACATCAAGCTTCACTATGTTTCATATGAAGCTGCCAGTGTCACTGCTGACACCTTCAATCTTTTGGGGGACAATTGGGATACACAGGAGATTATAATAGTTAACCATGTGAGGGTGAATTATTGTGTAGTAACAGCAGCTGCTGTCTACCATAGCATTCATATTAAAAGAACAATTAACTATAGTAGGTACAAGGATTGCCAGAACTATTATTTTCTTCTCAAAGGTCTTCCTATCTAACTCCAGAAGCTTCTGCTTGCAATTTCATGCAGAAGCTAGTCTTTTCCCAAGTCTGATTTAGTATCTTCAAAGTCCTCCTCTTCCTTGGGCTTAGTCTGCACATTCATAGATCATACAGGTAATTTTGGGGGAATATGGGTGCTGCAGCAGTTGGCAGCTCTGTGCCCAGATTTGTCACAGTTGATGTAAACACCTTGGGCACAGCAGTCAGTGACAGTGATGATAGTCATATTGGGGATGCAGAAACCATTCATGCAAGCTGTTGGCTCCCAGTTCATAGCATTCAGATCACAGGGTTGAGTCACTCTGGGGAAGGCTGCTCCAGAGGTAGTAGGAATATTACCACAGATTTGGCCCTGAATGGCCTTGACCTCAGATAGGTTGTTCTCTATACCACAGAGCTTCATGCAATATTCAAGGTATGTGGGAGGTTTGATGGAGGCAACAGTCTACTGCAGGAGCTCAAACTTGATGGCCTTCTTGAGCAGAACTTTCTTGATAGTGTCATCTCATAACTGGCTGCTAGCTTCTAGGATCTTCTGATCAAATCTTGGGAGAAAGGTAGCAAGTGGATCAGTCTTCTGGCAAACACTGTGCAGCCAGGTCAGGGCCTTCTGAGTCACTGAAGGGTCAGAGAAAAGGATGTCAAGCTGATTGAGGATGACATTAGGGGTTATAGGAATGAGCTTGGCATTAGCCTTCATCCAAGGGTGGAATTGGGTGATGGTGGTGCCAGAGAGTTGGGTGTAAATATATCAGGCCTGGTCAGCAAGAGATCTAATTGCAAGGCTGTCCAAAGCAATTTTGGCCTCTGCACTGAGGCACCAGGCAGGGTATTTAGAGACTTGTTTGCCCATGAATTTCTTGAGGGTGGTGAGCCTCTTCTTTGGGCATTTTGAGAAGTCATTGAAAGGAGCAATTGGGTGAGTGGGGGTCAGAGCAGGAACTGGAGTTGGTGTGGGCATGTGATTTTGTTTGGCAATGAGATTGATCTTGTTTGTGAGCTGCTGAATGAAGTTTCAGAATTCAGTGTTAGGGCCCTGAGAAGGAATGCTGTCTTCACATGGAGGGTTCATGTTCATGATGGATTTAAAAGATTATTCAGATTTAGAGAGTTCAGAGAATTCAGGAAGTTCAGAGGATTTGAAAAGTTCAGAGGAAAATCTCATGAGATATCAATACAGACTGTCAGGGCTTTGGGGCCTTTCACTGACATATTGTCCAGCAGAGCTGAGCTGAGCAAGTTGTATTTCAGATTTCAGAAGAGTTTGCTGTACACACAGGTTGTATTTGGAAGAATCTACTATATGTGTAAATCACATTTAGAGGGCAAATATAATAAGGATCTCTAAGAAGAGATCAAGTGAGTAATTACAAAATGTAACAGGTGTGCTCTGATAAGCAGATTGTGTGAGCTATATACTAGAATCAAGATTGTAATCACTAGAGAAAGAAAGGAAAAAGGAAAAGAAATCATGAGATTATGTAATATAAGAGAAGAGATTTACATGAGGTCAGAGCAGATAAATGTTCATGTGAAGGCCTGGTTGGAGGCATCCAATCAGGTGGTCAGAGATTGGGTGAAGTTTGAGCAAGCTATGGATATAGGGTATAAGGGTGTAGCCCTTCACAGAAGATGATGTAATTTCAGACAATTCAAGGAGAAGGCAGTGACAAAATGATAAAGATCAGGGGCCTTCACTGAAGTGGATTTCAACCAGGTTAAATGACAGTTCCACATCAAGATAACCTATAGTAACCAGATATCCAGTGACTTCCACACTTCCTGATGATGCATTAACTCCCTGATGTCTCCCCAGTAATGCATTAGCATCCTGGCATCTCTCTGGTAGTGTATTAACCCCCTGAAGTTCACTCAGTTTAAGCCAGCCTGTGCATGAAAGAGGATCTCAAGCATTTGGTAGCCTGGATTCCTTAGGAAAAGAATTGTGAAGAGAAGTAGCTGAGAGGTGTGAAGCAGAGGCTGCAAAAAAACAAGGCAGCCAGTGGCTGCAGGACATATGAAAGAAGAGGGCATTGAGTATTATACTGAATAAGAAGAGCAGTAATTAATGTTATTATTTATGAACAACAATATATATCAACATAGAAAGAGGGGTTAGTTAAGATGATCTACTTCATTATATATATACAGACACTAGGTTATAGAATGTAGTTTTTGATTTTTAATTTGCAGCTATTTACTTTTCTAATACATAAGAGTGATGTGTTAAAAAAATGTGCAGCAGGTATTCAGGGCATAAATGTCACATGACTGTTCAGACTAACCTAATTGGGAGATTTACCTGAAGGTTCTGATTCTCTGAGTAATTTGGAGATTACTTGAATTGAAAAAATACACAGTGTGAGTTAAGCCAAGTCATAATGGCAGGTGCTTGGGGCAAATCAAGATGAATAATTTCAAGTCCAAGTTGAGTTTTAAACTTGGAATTACTTGGCCTCATCTGCACTCTATCATCATCTACTATACACTATATCTAGTATCTCTAAAGTTTATTTTTATATCTTATGTGATTAGTTATTACATCTGCAATCCATTTCATCCTCTACTCACATATTAGATTCTTATTATCCTAAATTATCTGAATATTCACATTATTTATCATCTCATCACCAATGAGATCTCTAAGCTCATTTTCATTGTCTGCTACTTGTACATATATATTATAGTTATTGTAGATGATGGTAGTAGACTTAGAGGGCTATAGGTCCCAGTAGGATACAACTTGAAGGTCAGATCTGGTGACATCCCACTTATTCTATTCATCAGGAACATTAGTATTACTAGTATTATTACTCTTATTCTTATATATCTCCTTCATTATTTACTGCATCTGCTTGTTGCTGAAATGGTATCAGCAACTAGACTGACCTAGTAATTTGTATTTATAGTGGCAGAAATTCCTCTAGAGATAGTGGAGGTAATACTTGTTCTTGCCTTTAACCTCTCATAACTTAATATTGCAGGTGAAGTTCTAGTACAGCTCATAACTCTATCATTTCAGATAGATAATAATTATTTTGTAGTGTTCCTCTATATTAGCTAACTATCAACTTAATTTAATCATGAAATAGATAAGCTATCTGTACCTAGTATAGATAGATTGATCCTTAAACTTCATCATCTAATAGATTGAGAAGTCTACTTCTCCTCTATTTCACAGTAGATTAATACATTCTGCACCATATCAGTCAGATTATAATGGGTGTGCTCTGATAAGTAAATCATGTGAGCTATATGCTAGAATTAAGATTGTAATCACTAGAGAAAGAAAGGAAAAAGGAAAAGAAATCACAAGATTATGCAATATAAATAGAAGAGAATTATGTGAGGTTGGAGTAAATAAATGTTCATATGAAGGCCCAGTTAGAGGCATCTAATTGAGCAGTTGGACATTGAGTGAAGTTCAGGTGAGCTATGAATATAGAATATAAGGGTGTAGCTCTTTACATTATCCCCCTCTATCCAGTTTTGGAGGGTGGGTGGGAGGGTTTGAAAAATCAGATATAATATAGTATAGGTGGAGTCTCATTGAGTAGATGCAGTTCTTCATAACAGGTGAGCACAGCAGTATCTTGCAGGGTAGAGATTAGTTCCTATGAAGGGGCTTCATAGCTAAGCTATTTTAGCAGGTACTGGAATCCTTGCCTGCAGTAGCAGTAGTTGAGAATGACTTTAATCTTGTACTCTACCTCATTATCTTCCTCAATAATGCCAGGTAGATGCCAGTTGGTAATCTCTTGTGAGGAGAATGGATTGGTAGAGGCCTTGCAGAGTAGATTTGTATGAAATATGTTGTGGATCCTGGGTGGCATATCAAGATAGTAGTTATGACTTCTCAGAACTTCAATGACAGTGTACTTGACATATTGATAGTTAAGTGTGCAAGATGGATAATCAGTGGTAATGTTTTGAAGGTCTAATCAGACCTTATTATTCATCTTGTAGTGTTCAGTGGGATTTCAGTGGGTATTCATATGATCCTGTTGATCTTACTGGGCACTAGCCATGGAGGATTCAGCCTACTCATGGGCTTACTGGAGTTTTGAGATAATGATGTCTGCAATTTGGATTGGGCTGTGAGGTGAAGTAGAAGGTTTGGGTGATTTAGTGAGGTTGAGGACTTCAAGGTTGTAACTGTACAAGAGGAAAAATGAGCTAATATCAGTGCTGATGGTGTCACAACTATTAATTATAAGTTTAATGTGTGGAAGGAGTTCATTCTAGTTATCCTGGGCATATAAATAAAACTTCTGGAGGTAGTTCTTAGTTATCTGGATCATACATTCAGTACTGCTGTTAGTTTTAGGGTGATAGGCAATTAAGAGGTATTAGGAGATCTTGAGGAGCTGGCAGATTTGAGTTCAGACAGCTCCAATAAACTGGGTTTCACAGTCTGAGATGATTATATGGGGTAAATCATACAGGCAATAAAATGAGCTTTAAAGGAAGGCTTTTATCACTGTAGGTGCATTCATCTTCATGCAGGGTTTAAAGATAATGCTCTTACTGAGGTAGTTAATAATGATGAGGATATTCTTGCAGCTATTACTCATGGAGAGGTCTACTGTCAAATTAATGGTGACATTGCACCAGACACATTTGAAAATTAGAAGAGACTTGAGTAAATCTTAGTAGTGGTCTTGCCAGGTGATGATGGATCAGCAGACATTGTAGTTTCAGATGAACTGTTGAATGCTCTGAGATATGTTAGGCCAGTAAAAATCTTAAGATAGAATCTAGTAGAGTACTTTGTGGCCTGAGTGGCTAGTCATCAGGAAGTTATAAGTTTCTTATATGATTTGGGTGTACAATGATTCTGAATCAGGAACCCACTGCCTCCTCTAGAAGTGTAGTTAGGAGTTGGGGTCTACAGAGCATTTAGTGATATCAATATGGGCTTGGAGTTTGAGTGGAAAATAGTGAGCTTTATTCTGAATGACCTAGGTTATTACCTGAAGATGTTTGTCAGAGGTAGCAGTGATGTTTCAGAGTTCTTAAAGTGGGGATGAGGTGGTTGTAATTAGCAGGATAATAGGTGAGGCATGTATTACTCTATATGGTATTGCTTTGAATTCTTTAAGGATCTATGAATCTAACAGTCTCTGTTTGTGGTTTACTCAGCAGGCATTGGAGGTGTTAGAAGGTATATCCTGTTAATATTAGGAGAGGGTGTCAGCCATGGAGTTCTCTGTGCCAGGGTGGTAATAGATTGTGAAATGGAAGTAGCTGAGGAATTTAGCCCAGTACATTTAACATTTAAAGAGTTTATAGATTGTTATGAAATATTAGAGGTTCTTATAATTTGTAATGATTTTAAAGTCTTTCATGCTGTAGAGTTTGAAGTCTCACTTTTCTAGATATTAAATAATGGCAAGAAGCTCCTTATCATAGATCTTATAGTTAGCTTTGGCAGGGCTGAACTTCTTGGACATAAATGCATAGGATTGCAGGACACCTTTATTATCTCATTGCATGAGAGTACTGCCTGTGATGTAACTAGAAGAGTCTGTTTCAACTACTATTAGATGGTTAGAGTTGAATGTGATGAGCATTGGGGTGAAGATGAATATCTACTTAAAGCATGTGAATGTCTTGTCTGCTTCCTTAGACCATTGAAACTGCTGATTCTTGTGTGTGAGGTTGGTCAGTAGTTAGATAATGTCAGAAAAATCCTGAATGAAGTGTTAGTAGAAATTTGTAAATCCTAGAAAGTCTTATATGTCTTTTATAGTTGTAGAGGCCTCCTATTTGAGAATAGCAGTAATCTTCTTGGGGTTCATACAGACTCCCTTCCCTACCTCTATAATGAAGCTGAGGTAGGTTGTCTTTTGGACTTTAAAGGTAGATTTATTGATGTCAATTAGGAGACTATATTTATAGAGATAGGTAAGGACTTTTCAGACATACTCCTAATGCTACTTGTAGGTTTCATTGATGAAGATGAGGATGCTATTGAGGTAGATAAAAGTAAATTCATCTAAATAGTTCTGTAAGGCCTAGTTGATGTATTTCTGGAATATGCTTGAGGCATTTATGAGGCCAAAGAGGGTAACTGTCCACTCAAATAGATCATATCTCATGTGAAAGGTGGTTAGCCATTCATTGCCTTCTGTGATTTTAATCTTATAGAATGTAGAAATAACATCAAGCTTTGTGAACCACTTGATTTATCTGATCTGTTTGAGGGTTTCATTGATTAGTGGCAGTGGGTAATGATCTTTTTGGGTGAGGCAGTTAAGGCCCTAATAGTTGATACAGAATTGAAGGTCTCCACCTGGCTTCTTTATGAAGAGCATGGGTGTGCCTGCAGGTGAGTTACTAATATGAATGAAACCTTTATCTAGAAGATTATTAAGGGTCTTGTAGAGTATGAGCAGTTCATCATGCAACATATTGTATAGGGGTTCCTAGGGTAGCTGAGAGTTTTTGCTATCTATCTTCTCAAGTTTGATATGATAGTTGTGCACACTGTGGAATGGTAGGAGCTTCTTAGTGGCCTTATAATTAAAAATGTTAAGAAATTCATGATAGTGTGAAGAAAGGACTGTTGCAGGATTAGTCTTTAGCTTCTTAGAGAGTTATGAGAGGGTCTTCTCTATGTTGGCCATGCTAGTAGTGAAGATTTCAATGAGAGGTTAGAACTTGAATTTCTGATTGTGGCTTTAGAGGAGGTTATAGGTGTTGGTGGAGATTTAATGAAAATTAGTAGTCTTATGAACATTTTTTTTAGAGATGTAGATGCCCCCAGGAAATACAACATATTAATTGTGAGTATTAATGAGAGCTTGATGTTTAAATAGCCATGATAAGTCTAGTATGAAGTTGTATGGGAGATTCTCAATTTTATATATATAAGTATTTTCTTAGAGGAATCTGCTAATATCAATATTGAGCTTCATCATGTTTTATATGAAGCTACCTGTGTCACCATTGACACCTTCAATCCTTTGGGGGTTGATTGGGATACATGGGAGGTTATGATAGTTAATCATGTGAGAGTGAATTATTGAATAGTAATAGTAACTACTATCTACCATAGCATTCATATTAAAAGAATGATTAACTATGGTAGATATAAGGATTACTGGAACAGTTATTTTCTTCTCAAAGGTCTTCCTATCTAACTCTGGGAGCTTCCACTTGTAATTTCACATGAAAGCTAGTCTTTTCTCAAGTCTGACTTAGTGTCTTTAAAGTCTTCCTCCTCTTTGGGCTTGGTCTGTATGTTTGCAGACTGTATGGGTGGTTTTGGGGGAACATGGGTTCTATGGCAGTTGGCAGCTCTATGCCCAGGTGTAAAGTAGTGACATCTTGGGGTGTAGAAAGATGATTCATTAATGCCAGGCCTGGGGCCACAGTGGAAGATAACTAACTAGGCTAGTTATGTGACACCACACATGTGACCAGCAAACAGAAAGGGGCCACTCAGGCTGTTGTCATAATAAAAATACTAATAAACAGAAAAAAGGTGACATCCTCATCATTAGGGTAGAGTTGTTCCTAGGAAAGGGTAAAGGCAATAAACATCAAAATGAAGTAGCATAATATATTGAAAAGCAAATAAAACCTCCAGCATCATTATTAATATCATTGTCAACTGTCTCAATCCCCTTGCAGAGTGCACTATTATTGTTACTCATAGAGTATCATGATTAGGCTGCACTGTGTCCTTCCAACTTATTATCAATTACAATCAGATTGTTGATATTGTCCCCAATTTTTTCAGGTGCAGATTCAGAATTACAAGAGCAGAGGTATTCATACCCATCAATTTTGTATAGGAGGTACTGAGCTGCAGTATGAATATCAGTCATGTTAAAATTGAACTGATCTATGGTAAGTATGAAAGCTTTTATCACATTGTTAATTGTAGTGATCAATTCTTTAGTGGTGGTAGTAGATGTGTCCAATGGGATACCCATCTTGAGAGTAAAGGTAAAGATTGTGGGTAGGGACAGGTCTATGAGTTGATGGTCATAAACATGAGGTCACTCAGGTGCATAATAATGAAGCAGTGTCAAAACAGCAGGTAAATGTGTGGAGTGGAGTCACTCAGGGGAGGTTGTGAGACTAGGGGAGTAGGATAGGCCAATGAAGTTGAGGTGTAGCAAGTTTAAATGAGCAGTGCAGGGCAGAACACATCATGGAAACAGTTAAGTCATAGCATAGTAATATTGACAGACCAACTCATGGAGCAAAGTGTTAAAACAGAATGTTTGAAGTAGGTAGGTTGTTGAAAGGATGAGTTGCAAAGTGTAGAATACTGGTAAAGTAAATTGTGAAAGGAGTATTAAAAGTAAGTATAAAAAGTTGGAAGAAAGAAAAGAAAGAAAGGAAAACAAGGAATGAGGATGATAACTAGTAGTATTATTAACTGGCTAGGTCATTCACTGTCAGCATCAGCTTCCTGAATGTTTTATACATGTGGCCCAAGATGTCACTCTTCTCATTAAGAAGTTACTGTGTTACTGTAAGCTGCTGTTGGGCATTATCTCTTTCCTACACTAGACACTCTTGGGCATTTTTGGCAGAAAGTACATTTACTTGCAGAACTTTAATTCTGCCCTGCTGCTGTCTAACTAATTCTTCCAGATTCTCTTGTTGTTGTGCTGCTACTTTATTATGTTTACTAAGTATATCTTATTTCTAGTATAGTTAGTCTACCTTCTGGATCAACATGGTCTTCTCTTGATCTTGTAACCCTAAGTCCTCCATAGCTAAGATTCTCAGGAGCTGCTGATGCTCATCAATGACCTTCCTCATCTCAGTAATCTCTATTTCTGATACAACCTCTATATTGTTTGTTCCCTTTTGGCTGCTTGTCTTACTGGAGGAGCTACTGAAGTTATAGAAATCACTATTTAACTTATTATCCTGACCATTTAGAGTGTCTACAGTAGTCAGCCCAAAATATGTGTAGGTTTGAAAGGAGGAATACTACTTTTCCTTGTTGGAATCAAATGTGACTTATTTTCTTATTCCCCTTGATTTACTATTAATATCATAGTCTGCTGCTCACCATCAGCCCAAACAGGTACATGGGACTGGGCCTTTCTCAATCCATTAATTAATTATGTGGAACTGTTTATCACATAACTTTACTCATCAGGAAGAACCTGAAATATTAGGTATCATTTCATTGTTATAGAAGATCTTCTTCTGGAATTCATGATAGTCTGATGGGTCTAGTGACTCATGGCCATTTTTCATTAATGCTCCCTCAATGTTGTCATGCTGCAAGTTCTTAAGGCAGATATAGGTTAACTTTGCAAATTTAGGCATGTTAGACTATAAATATAATGCAATATAGTAGGTGTAGACTCTTGGCTTGATGTGAAGTTGAGCAGTGCGCAACAAGGTAGATGCAATCATGAAAAGGTGTGTTGCAGAGTAAGGTAGTAGATACAGGTGAATAAATTGAGAGAAATAGATGGCTAGGTAAAGATGGTAACAAAGAGAGTATGTAGAAGGAAAATGAAATATTGATGTAAGAGTTTCAGGCAAGCAGAGAGCAGATTAAGGTTGTGCTTGACCAGAAGGTGTATGGTCAATATTTGCAAGTAGGGGTGATAGATTGCTTGTGATAATGATATGGAGCTTCAGTGCTAGCAGGATGGTAGCTGAGCTCCTTATGTTAATAACAAATAAAGTAGAGTGCAGGTAAAACAGGTGTATGCAATCATAAAACATAGGGTGTAAATATATAGGAAGAAAGAGTGGGTAAAATACATCAAGTAAGGGCTATCTAAACATATGGTGAATTATAGATGAAATGAGGTATGATCATTCAACCTACTTGTCCACATAGTCAAAGTGAGGAATAAAGCAATCAAATCACACCAAAATCAAACTCAGCAAGCAGTATTAACTAGCAGAACAGTGCCATAAGAATATTGGTGCATCAAATAGATTAAAGGTTATTTCACTATCTAGGCTGCATTCAGCAGTCTCAAGGATTTGGGAAGTTGTCTTTCATAATCCTCTATTAGTTCTTTTGCACTGTTAAGAGCATGAATTGGATACCAGGTATCATGTTTATGGCCATAGCCTTTCCAGCTTATCAGATATTTAATTTTTGTTCCTCTCTTAAGTCTTTTTGTCTACTTGCCTAGTATTCTATTAATCTCAAAGTGGTCAGCCTCATCATCATCATAGCTAGTCACTACAGGCCCAGGTTACAACAGCTCATATCTATAGAGATCATTATTCTTCAGTGCCTTCTCCAGGTGGGCTATACTGATAACAGGGTAGATTTTAAAGTTTTCAGGGAGGTTAAGAAGGTAAGCTAACTGACCTATGCATCTCTTCACAACAAATGGACCTATATATCTTGGGGTGAATTTGCTGTACTTCTGATTCATGGGTGTTGTGTATCCTTTACTGAGATGAAGCATCACATAGTCCTCTGATTGGAAAAACCTGAGAAGATGATTCTTATCATAGATTGATTTCATTTGCATAGCAGTAAAATCCATTGCTTCCTTCACATCACTCTGTGTAGTGAAACTATCCTGGTCTGTACTCATAAAGTCAGACACAAGGCTCTGATTTAAGAGTGTAGCTAATTGCAGAGGCCTTCATAGATCTTTCCCATACATGTAGTTGTATGCAGACATGCCTGTGGCTGATGCAGTTAAAGAATTGAATAAAGCCTGTAGTGCCAGTGTGAAGTCCTGCCATTCTGAAGGGTTTGATAAACTGGCAATTCCATAGTGTAGCACAATCTTGTAGGTCTGATTTGTGCACTTAGATTGCCCATCTACCTGGGGATGGTAGGTGGTGGTGTATAGCAAGTCAACTCCCTGAGTACAGAATATTTACATTCAGAAAGTGCTGAGAAATTTCCTATCATGGTCAGATATTATTGCTGTTGGCAATCCTCAGTCTCCTATTATGAGCTATTGAATGAATTGCTTAGCCCACTGGAGACCATCTCAGTTGTCTCATTCAGAAATGAAAGTCATCCTTTTTGATGACCTGTAAGTTACAGACATCCTGGTATTCATGGTACTAGGTGAATTGGTACAGAGGAGACTGATGACAATATCTATTGTTAAAGTGTGAAATAGTGTGCTGGTCAGTGAGGATGGTATTAGCTGTAAGGCCTTATAAGATTTGTGGTAAGATGTGCAATTCTCTTGGCAGGAGGAGCAGTGGTTAATATACTCCTTCAAGAGCTTATACTTCTTATAAATTGAAACTCCATTAAGTTGAGTGAAAGTCTGCACAAATCCAAAATAGGCTGGTATATATGCTATCTTGAACATGTGTTTGACTAACATTCTTAGAATGCACAGTTCTTTATGACCTTCATCTGCAATGTGCTATAGTAGACCATTTTCCTCAGTATAGAGTAGCTTAGTGCAGTTGAACTCTTCCAGCAAGTTGTTTGTCTGAACTGTATCTTGTATTACTCTTAGATGAGGATTCTACTTATATTCATTCAGCAATTACTACTGAAATTCATTGAATAGTCAAATCAAGGTAACTATGTAGTAGATCATCAGCAAAAAATTTTTTTCACTCCACTTTAGTGTGTCAAGTCATGTAGCTTACACATCAAAAGTACTTGAGTCAGCTCCAGGCTGGCTCTGAACCAGCATGAAAATCATAATCTTACTCCTGTAGTCTCTGGACTTTAAGTGATCCACATGTGGGCCTTGCACCCCTCTGGTATTGCATGGGATGTTGACTGTCCCTGTGTTGCCTTGGAGTGGTCTTGTGCATGAAGGGAGAACCCCAATGCATCTTATGCATGCCTTATTATGTGTCCTTCCTCAGTGTTGGTGTGTGTATGAAGGGAGAACCCTGATGCATCTCATGCATGTCTTATTGCATGTCCTTTCTTGGTGTTAGTATGGGTTGAAAGGCAAGGCTCTAATAGATTATATATATATGTATGTAATTGATTATGTATGTAATTGTTATTACTGCATTGTGTAAATATATTATTATTAACTAACTACCCTGCCTGCTTCACACATTTAGATTTCACACAATCTTACATCTTCATCTGTTAGCATGCCTCACATGTTGTGACAAGCTGACTACTTTCACAGTCATTCATGCTGTTACTCTAGTTGCAAGTTCATGATAATGAACCTAAGTGGGCTGACCCTATCATCCTTCACTCTTATCACTATTATTTACTATTACTATCATTATTGACCATCATCTCCATCATTTACTCACACTGCCATCATTAGCCATCTGCCATTGTTTGCTATTATTGCCCATCAACCTTATTGGAGCCATCCACATTGTGAAACATGGGTATGATGGGATACAACATCCAGTAATGTCTCATGAAATGTAGATGTACTCTGTCCATCAGTAGAGTTACCCATTTGATAGTTTGAACAGAGAGTAGGTCATCTGGACATCTGGTTTTCCTTTTGTAGCCTTCCTCCTCAAGGCCCTGAGTGGGTTATAGGGCAAGATTGCTTTGATTGGTACACTTCCATATCTCATTAGAGATATGGAAGTATACTGATCAAAAGAACCTCACCTCTGAACCTACCCTGGGCTGACTCTATTCCTAGGTACAAGTTACAGCATATTGAGCTGGGAAACTGTGTAGGGGCCAACTGTCTGAGAGAGGGTCAAAATCAATGGCAATGATAGTCATTGTTGGTTGTCTGCTGCCATCATTATGTGCCATTGCTGTCATCATTAGCAGTTGTTGCCATTATTTGCCATTGCTATCATTGTTGGTAGTCTCATGGGCACAGGCATGCACTGCATGTTACTTTGGAAGATATTAGGAAGCCTGGACAGCATGCCATAAAGTGAGAGTAAGAAAAAGGGCTGCCTGGACAGTATGTTACAAAGTAAGAGCAAGAAAAAGATAGCATACTATAAAGTAAGGGTGAGAAAAAGGGCCACCTGGATAGCATGCTATGAAGTGAGAGTGAGAAAAAGATAGCATGTCATGAAGTGAGAGTAAGAAAAAGGGCTGCCTGGATAGCATACTATGAAGTGAGGGTGAGAAAAAGGGCTATTAAAAAGAAGCAGAAAGAGTTGCAGAAAGAAATAAAGCCTGCTTTTTAATGATGATAGCTATTATTATTAATTGTCTGCTGCTATCATTATGTGTCATTGCTGTCATCATTGGCAGTTGTTGCCATTATTTGCTGTTGCTGTTATCATTAGTCATCTTATGGGTGCAGGCATGTGCCTCACATTGCATTGGATTATCTTTATTGTCTGCTGCTGCCATTATGTGCTGTTGCTGTCATCATTGGTCATCTCACAGGTGCAGGCATGCACTACATGTTACATTGAATTGTCTTTATTGTTCACCACTGCCATTATGTGCCATTGCTGTCATCATTGGTAGTTGTTGCTATTATTTGTTATTACTGTCATCATTGGTTGTCTCATGGGTGCAGGCACACACCACACATTGCTTTGAATTATCTTTATTGTTGTCTATCAGGGTGAGGCATAAAATCTCAAGTGGTGAGGTACCTAATCATCACCTAAAAGGCTGATAACCTCAATCTTGTGCCTGCTATAATTTAGTGCAGGAGTAACTTCAACATCAGAATCCTCTTTCTTGATAGACAAGTTACTAGCCCCTTAGCTCTTTTTGTGTTTTGAAGTTTGAGTCATAGATGAAGTGGTATTACTTCTTTTGTGCTTAACTGTCTGTGCATGCTCCTGCTTAACTGTTGCCTCATGCTAGTTATAGGTTATATACTAGGGTTTTTTTGAACAACCTAGCACCTGTGGCTGACAGCAAACTTTTCACCCAGGAATATTTACTGTTGCTGTCATTGTTGGTCATTGGCCATTGTTGCCTTTATTTGCCCTTGCTACCATACACTGAATAAAGATATAGAAGCCAAGCTAATATAATCCCATGATCCCATAAATGAACCAACAACCCAATACTAACACTAATGATGTGGAGAGATAGTGGTCTAAAATCCAAAAGAGGAAATGAATCAGCAGTGAATGAGGATGAAATAGAATCCACACAGGGGGCAAGTAGCATACAGATATGTAGAGAATGTCAGGATCAATAAAGATAACTAAAGAGACTGTCAAAATAATAGTTGACCTCATACAACCAGTGATCATAGGCCTCAAACTCAGAGATCAACTGAGTGGATGTAGTAGGTAAAATAGAGACAGGCTGTATCAGTATAGCCAACAGAGCTGCCTCATGCACCTACCCAAATAGGATCCCAAACAACCACCAAAGGTAGCAAGAAAACAGAAGGACTGAAGGCCAGGCAGGGCCTAGGAGACAGTAGAAGATGCTCATTAGGATGAGAGATAAATATAGTGACAGTATAGAAGTAAGATATATATAATGAAGAGGCAGAAGATGTAGAATGATGAGAATAGAATGAAAAGAGGAGGTTAAGGCAGAAAGATCAAATCAAGTGACTCACTATGTGACTAAAAGGTGGTGAGTAAAACTGTGCTAAAATACCTAGATTTTCCTCACTGCTAATAGTGTTCTGTGACTCAACCCACTTCATACATATTTAGTAGTTGGCTGTCATTGCCATTATTTGCTGTTGCTGCCATAGTTGGCAGTTGTCACTATTATTTGCCATTGCTGTCATCATTGATTGTTAGCCATTGGCCACCACCATTATGGGCCATTACTGTCATAGTTGGCAGTCAGCTGTTGTCACTATTATTTGCCATTGCTGTCATTATTAGTCATTAGCTGTTGGCCACTGCCATTATAGGCTATTACTATTATAGTTGACAGTCAGCCATTGTTGTCATTATTTGCTGTTACTGCCATCATTTCTAATTAGCCTTCACTATCATCATCATTGCTGTCATTGTTCACCATCACTCAAGCACAATGTTCAATGGTTGAATTATCTCTTCCTTGAAGCTAAGAGGTATATCAGCATTAGGGGATGCTAAATACTCAAGGAGTGGTGCAACATTGAGGACACCCACTGGGAGAACTCAGACTTAATAAGTTCAAGCATTCAGGACAGGTTCATCTTCATCATCCTAGTAGTATGTGATTGAGAATGCTATCTCCTCATCTACATTGCTGAGAGCTGTTCTGCAGACTAATATAGCTTTATAATTTGTGGTAATGTGATTTTTTATATCATTAAAATTTTCCTCCAACATCATCTCACACATCCATTTCAGCTTTCTGCTAGAAGGCAGCTCTTTTGGTAGTTCTTGTTTGCTATCTAGGACCCTACTTGAACTAGATGCCTTCAGTGCCAGTGCTAGTGCCACTTGACTCTGACATGCCAGTATTGTTGTTGCTATCAGAGTCATATTGTAGGTCCTAATAGTTGCTAATAGTGGAGTTATAGCTGCTGACATTCCCTCTGTATTTGGAAATATTCTCCATGTAGGTGCCATGACATGAAGCCTAAGGAAGTAGGTCTCTTGTATTACTCCTCAATCTTCTGAATCTTAGCAGCACCACAAAAGCCACCACATCCTGCATGTTAACATCATTGTTGGCTGTCATTTTCATCATTGGCCATCACCCCAATCATTCACTATTAGGGCCACTCTGTTTACTCTGTTAATTAATTGAGTGAATCTAAAGAGTAGTACTTCTATGACTTACTTGTTAAATCATCATCCTCCCATGCCTGCTTTTCTCAGCCTCTTTTCCCATATATCTGCCTGCTTTCTTGCCAAACTCATAAAGTTAGGATGGTAGATAGTATTATATTGATTTCAATCAATGTAATGATTGATAAAGTACACTGGCCATTAATCCTGCTTCAACAAGAAAAACTTTGAAATCATATGGGCACTTCAAACCACATGTTCTAAAGAGTAGAACCATCAGTTGGTCAGGTACTATCTTTAATTTGTCTAACTCAGAGCAGGCTTCTCAATCTCAAGTATACCAGTAATCTCATGTGGAAGTCCAGTTGATCCTCCATGAAGCTGGAAAACATTAATAAAGGCACCCATGTATATAACACTTTATGAAGAATTCTCATCATAGACCTCCCATGTATGATCTTCAACTATAAGAATGACCTCAAGGCATCTAACTCTCTATTTATTCATGAGAGACCATTAATCTGCCTTCTTCTTCTGAACTCAGACATGGTCCTTATGTCAGCCCTCCCCTTTCTCCTACTTGAGACTACATCTAATCAGCTCCTGTTTCAGTCTATCTTCTTCTACTAGCTCATATCCATCAATTCACTAACAGAATATTAACCCATGAAGCTGCACAATATACTCATCCACCCATGAAGGATTTGACTCTAGATGATCAACCACAGTTCCAGAGCTCTCCATGCCATTATATTTCTTTTGCATCTCCTGCACAAACACTGCAAATGCCTCCTGAAGACCATCCAACTGCAGTTGCTAATATAGACTCCTAAAGTGTATCTTATTCTGTGGAAGGCCCCCCCCTTTTGCTTCCTTGTACCCATAGGCTACTAGATTAAGAGCTGTGCTGGGCTTGCTGACCTTGACATCAATGAGAGCATCAAGTTTACTTGGAGAACTGGCCATTTGCATGTGGGCCTTGATGCTGTGCTGAAGAGTCTGGTAGTTAACTTAGTGTACAATATATCTAATAATCTGAACCTTAAATCCATTGTGCCCATTATACTTATTTGTTTGACTGAATGACTCCTTCACTAAATATTTGTAAGCACTCTCCAAGTTACTTGTGTTCACACCATTGGTAGTCCCCATCAATCAAATAAAATCAACATAGTGTTGAATAACATGGAACTTCAGGAAGTTAAAGTGACCATCCTTTCAGTATTTACTGAAGACATACTTTAACTTGTTGATTTAATATAGTGTAGTTTCCATATACTCTAAAGTTTCATCATCATGAGATTAGTAGTCAGCAAGCATCTAGAAGTCCATAATTACCCATGAGAAAAGAATTATAGCATCTACCTCCAGATCTTTAATCAAGGATGCAATGGCAGGGATCAGCTGTCACATCAGGGCCTTCTGTTCAATCCTGATCTATTACTTAACCTCACTGAAGTTCTTTTGGAATATCTTTAGCCCAGTAAATCTGGGAACCAGCTTCAACCACTCATCTAGTTGCTTTATACCACCTAAATCCTCTATTAACACAGTCATTATAGAATCAGTCTGTCTTCTCTTGCAAATAGTATCCTTCAGGTGCTGTCTATACCAGCTCAGCAGATGGTCAAGCAACCCTTTAAGTAACTAATGTAGGGGATCAAGCATCATTGCCACATGAATATTAGTGAATTTATAGCCCCAGGTAAAGTTAGATACAGGGTGAACACTCATATCAGCATCAATTTCATCTTTTTCCAGTTGTTGAATGATATCTTTCATATATTCATGTATTCATAATGGCCATCTAGTTTGTAGATTCTCATGTTCTTTAGGGGGACCTAGCATATCATACAGTGTGGGTCACTCTTAACTTCCATAAGAATGGTCTGTTCTTCATAGTCAGCCATCAATTCAGCAATGATGGGAAAACACTTCCAGTAGCATCTATTAGCACAAAGAATAATAGTATCATCAACTGAAAGTTTTTTAATGACTTGTGAAGCTATCAGCTTTATTTCCAATGCATTACTTAAGGCTCTTTAGGATGACTCACATTCAAAAATCCATTTCATGACTGTATGATAGATAGTTGCTTTCATATCCTGATCCTCCTTCATCTTGACAATGAGTAAAAACCCAATCAGAATCAAACTAGAGACACCTTGTTTTCATTGCACATGACTGTTCAGATTCCCAATTGTCATATAAATTAACCAGGCAGATAAATCACCATGATGTTGAATTAGAACCATCTTATCAACAGTAATAAGTAACAGCATAATTGTGGCCTCATCCTCAAGTTTCTCCTGGGTGTTCCACCACCAATCTGCAGTGTGTATCTCAGTGTATACTCAATGATTCTTTTGGTTGAATACTCATACAGGCATATAGGTAAGATGTTCCTTGAAAGCTTCATGTCTAAGCAGAAAAAAGATAACAGGTAGAATATTCTAATAGTAGAATCAGTATTCATCAGCAGAACTGTTATTAATCATGCTGTCTATCATCATGATATCTACTCTTCAATTCCTTATTGGTATTTCCTGCTCAATAGCATCAAGCTTGCATTGCCATTTATCTGCACTACTAAAGCTCAACTGGTTACTCCAAGTTTTCAACACAGGGGTTTTGAACCAGGCAGTTACATCTCCCTTTGTCATCTAGTTGTCATTGAAGTACATTGCCAAGCCAAAGTCTTGTTCATTTTTGAAGGAATAGAAGATGTTATCCTATATCCATTCATTTAGAGGTGAAGGTGGATTTGGTGTTATTACCAGTAGTGCCCCAGCTAAGCATCTTAACTCTTGCTCATAGATGACTGTCTGTACTGTAGTTGCACTGAGGCAGCCCTCCTGTACTGAGAATAATGATATGATAACTGCAAATCCAGATGATCATGGCCCTGCCTGCACATTTAAGGGCTCTACTGGGGACTCAGAATCCATCAATATGGCTATATCATTATCTCCATCAATTTACAGTACATCATCAGAAGGGTTGGAGTCAACTGGCAATTAACATCAGTCACTACCTAGCATCAAACAACAGTTTAAACTCACCTTGCATATGGACAGCTCTATCATCTTCCTGTGTCTCTCCTCTCTGAACACTATTTATAATAGATTTCAAGTTGATCCAGACATGTTTTCTGCAGCAATGAAACTCATGTTGACTAAGTCCACTTAGATTTGATGTTATAAACCTGCAATCATTATGAGGATATAGGTGTCTATCAGCAGTTCATTTTTTGCATGTCATATTTGTGATCCAAAGTAATCTCTACATGTATAGAAAAATTAATGTAAAATGGCCAATGAAACTCCAAATCACAACATTCAGCAGGTGATGACTAATAACCTCCACTAGTATAAATATTGTAAATCATGTGGTGCCAACCAACCACCAAATTTGCAACCACAAACATTGGACCACCAAATTTGCAAGTCACATGGTGCCAACTAACCACCAAATTTGCAACCATGAATGTTGGACAGCTAAATTTGCAAGTCACATGATGCCAATCAACTGTCAAATTTGCAACTACAAACATTAGACAGCCAAATTTGCAAGTCACATAGTGTCAATCAACCACCAAATTTGCAACCACAAACATTGAACTGCTAATTTTGTGAGTCATGTGGTACCAACCAACCACAAATGTTAGACCACCAAATTTGCAAGTCACCAACCAATTGTGAAGGTTCTTGGACCACCAACATTGCAAATCACATTGAGCTATGAACATTGGCCAGGATAGAGTGCTACAGAAGTATATAACTTAGAGTAGAGTATTCAAAGGACAATTTAAAGGCAAGATGACTGTTATTATTACTTCACAACTACTAAATACAAAATCTAACTTAAATCAGTTTCTAACTCTATCCACTAACATCATGCTAGAGTTATCACATTCTCCCTCTGCTGCTTCTCCTGTGCCAATCAATCAGCCAACTCATGTGATGCTTGCATAGTGATTTCATTAAACTTCAGCCACAAGTTCTGATGATAAAGAATCCCCACTTCAACCTTCACATCTTCACATACTGTTCAGTGACAGTAGGTCTTATTATTTTTCTGACCTATTCAAGCAATCCAGCCTGTAGTCTGTTCTTCATCAGTCCACAGCCATTCAGGGGTCAACAGAACCAGATGGTGGGCTCTGACAAGTGTGAATCCCTGGGTGAGAATTTTTGAAGTGATGATGACAATAAGTGGGGTTTTTCCATCACAGCAGTTATATGATTCCTAATCAAAGTTGAATGCATTGATTAGATCTTGTCTATTCAAAGCTATTACACACCCATATAGTACTACAACAGAATAATCAAGTCCCTCAAGGTGCTAGAATCCAGTTAGCTCACACTGTTGTATCATGTAAATTCACAAGGGGTAAGTAAATATACCTCTTCCAAAATGACAATAACAGTAGGTTCAGGGACAATTATCACTAATTTCTCAGCACAGTTAGCATAGTCTTGAGACATTGCCAGATCAGCCAGTAGCTTTTCAATGAACTTCACCTTTACCCCCTTAACAAGGTTCATAATAAAGGGGGAGTAGGGCATCAGAGATAAAGAAGTGTTCTTTTTCAATCAAGATTTCTATATACTTTTATCATTCTTGTCTTTCTCCACATTGAGTTCCTCATTAGTGAAATGAAACCCAGGCTAGCCATCATCAAAATTATCCTCATCCTCCTCATCTGAGTAACCCTCCTCACTCTTCTCATCCAAGTCATTCAAGTCATTCAAGTCCCTATTCTTATTAGTATCTACATCCTTAGGGTCATTATTGTTTTGACATTCAACATTGTTTTGGAATTTGATGTTATTTTGGGATTCAACATTATTTTGAGATTCAATATTGTTTTGGGATTCAACATTGTTTTGGGATCAGATAATGTCCATGGCTCCAGAGAAAATCACTAGCATACAAGCACAGTGAGAATTTTTGAAGAATGTAGATATACATAGGGTTGGTTCTGAATCCTTTCTATCTCTTCACAACCACAAGTTATGAGCATTCATAAAGGCTGCCTTGGTAGCTGCAATGGCTTCAGCCTCTATCCCCTTTATAGCTTCTTTTTGAGCATCAGTTAATTTAACCATGATATCACAGTCCTCATGTGGGGGGAGGTCAATGATATTCTTGTTAAACTATTTGTAATTGGTGTCTCACTGAATCATGATGCATTCAAGAATTCATGCAAATAGAAGGGCAAATCCCCTCAGTTGGGCCTCAGATGCTTCTATCATACTATAAGTCTTCATGCAGTTGTCTAGTGCAGTAGAGGTATCCTGGCTGAGCTTTTTGAACTCCTCCTGATAGGCCTAATGCAGTATGTCCAATTCCAACTAATAATCAGTTTCCAGAAGGCCCATCCAATGCTGTAAGTCATAAGGGCCTTTCTCAAATAGAGTTCCAGACATCAACCAGACATTAGGATCAGTTAGCAGCAGTTTGACATCATCACAGAGTTTCTTCTTTATCCCATTCAGAATGAAATGAAAATTGCAGATAGTTGTACTGTTCTCACCCTTCTCCAGATGAGATTCATCATGGATCAATAGTCCCCAGTTCCATGCAGGCATTGATATTAGGGTTTGATGCATATAGTCTATCATGTATGGTGTTATCAGCACCATACAGTCATTGAGCTTAGCATGGGGCACAAGGTCTTTAGAAATAGATGAAAGTAGATACACCTTAGCACTTGAATCACACTTCTTAAACCTCTTGGCCATAAAACTCTTAGAAGAGATGGAGGGCTGCACAAACAATTTCAACAGTAACTTAGGGTTAATAATATTTATGAACTCATCAACCCATACAAATAGAAGTAATGGTAGGGCCACAATGAGAGAATAACCTCTTCTGATCCTCCATACCTCCAGCAGTGCCTTCCAATTGGCATGTGGCTCTTGAACTACAGCACAGAGATACCTGAAGGGCCATTGTGATTATATTGGGCATGGTGTAGTAGGAGCTGCATCTTTTTAAAGGTGTTCATGGGCTGTTTTGGAATTAGACTCTCAGGATTCCCTAACTGAATCATAATTCAATGCCAGTAAGGACCTAAGAATAATATAGGTAATCTACTCAGTGGTTTTCCCAAGCCTCATTTTGTCACCTAGAATGCCCCCCCTCACTTTGTTGTCCACTAACAGCATTCAGAATGCAGCAAAGGCCTGGTAGCTGAAGGGTGCCCTCTTCATATATGATATTTCAATTTTAGTTGAAGGATCTTTGTAGTCCACCACTTTGTCCTCAAATATGAAGAAGCAGGCAAATAGACTCTCATTGTGTTCAGTGAGTTAGTAGCATCTTGTCATGTCTATTACTCAGGAAATTAGACTAGTGTCATTGAGATTGCATATATCATCTATTCAAGCACTATCAACATTGGTTTCTGGCTGCTCATTGGGATCTGGGATCACAATGACCTCTGAGGTGGAAGTTTTTGGCATTAGACTGTCCAGAGATGTGGGCACCTTAGGAGATGACTCAACCTGCTAACTAGGCATTGAGGGGTCTATTGCCATTTGACTGTCTTCTGTCTCACTGGCTGGATCAGCAGGGGATGTGGGTGCCTTGGGAGATAACTCAACCAGTGGATTGTCTTTTGGGATTGGATCATCTTTTGGGATTGAATTGTCTTTTAGGATTGGATCATCTTTTGGGATTGGATCATCTATTGGGATTAGATCATCTATTTGGATTGGATCATCTATTTCAGTGTTGGATGGTATAGTAGGAACAGTATCATGTCTTGGGGCTTCAGTGTTGCCATCATTATCATTAAAGTCAGCTGGACATTTGCACTTGTTGGATTTCTCCCAGATCTCAAACCAAACTACCCACTGCTGTAATAGCATATCCAGTTTGGCTGCTCTATCTGCAAAGAAGGCTGCCTTGCATTAGGTGATCCATGAGGTTGCTTGACTGATTCTGATGCCAACTGACTATTCTAGATAGTACAAATCTATAAGGAAGACTCACTGGGCCTCTGGGTTGAAACAGATGACACTATTACTCTTCAGCTCTTCCAGCCAGTCACTGTGGTCCTCCTTTGTAAGATGGTTGACTGGGTTCAGTCCCCCAGCTACATGAGATGCTAGATCCACTAGTGTGCACACAGTGAGCTGATCATCTTCATCCACCAGAGAGTTAATAGTGTAGAACTCCACATGTTGGACCCAGTTATCAAGTATATTTGGCATTAGTTTGGCAGCTTCAAAATCCAAAGCATAAGTGAAGAGTGGTAAAGACCTACAGTTACTACCACAGCTGGCCATTATCATTGGTCTCTCTGATTGATATGCTAATGGGGTTTGCCATGTTAGTGGTGAGAGCTCCTGGTACTCAAGACTGGGCTCTTTAGGTTCAACTGATGAATAGATTGGTGTGGATGTTTTAGGATTAGACAGTGTTTTGAGATTGAATGGTGTTTTGGGATTGAATGCTATTTTAGGATTGGATGCTATTTTAGAATTAGATGATTGCTGATCCCTACTGTATTTCCAAGTCATCATATAGACTTATTTACTGAAGAGGTTAATAATAGTAATTCAGTAACTACCTATAATGCATCTACCATTATCAAGGGGTTCCTCTACTCATCTGGCAGGAATATCCATCACATCTAATAGGCCTTGGCTGATGCATTCATCAACAGCATGGATTCTGGATTGCTTCCCATAGCCAGTATCCTACTTGACCATGTGGTAGTTGGAGGGTACTGCAAGCCATTAATTGAATTTAGCCTTGAGCTGGTTCAGATCCCATACTGCACAGCCCATAACTTTACTGATCACTTCATTGGATAGGGCAATCATGATGGTCTAGGTGTGAATGTCAGAATGAAAACATTATAAATAAAGAATGTAGTATGACTTACTGGCTGACTCAGAGCTTCTTCACCAAAGTTGGCTTCAAAGTTGACAGGGCAGTGGTAGGAAGTTGGCAACAGGTTGGGGCTAGGTGCAAAGGTCAGAATGAAAACATTATAAACAGAGAATATAATATGACTTACTGGCTGAGCTTCTTCATCAAAGTTGGCTTCAAATCTCTGATGTTGGTGGTGAGGCAGTGGTGGTAAGTTGGTAACAGATTAGGTTATTATGGTATTACAAGAAGTTAGTTGAAAAGCTTGTGAGCTTCTCAGGTGAATGATTGGGCCAAGGGCTGAACCCTAAAGCTTAAATAAGTTTAGCTCTGTTTATAAGGTTAGATGGGGGTGGCTGCATAACACACTATAAGCTATCACTAGACCTTTATATTCTAATAATATTAGCCTCATTATATAATTACTTGACCCTCTTCTTTCAACAACCTTGACCTCATAATATGATCACTTAATCCTCATTACTTTGATTTAAATACTTTCATCAGGACCTTTTGTTTGTATGCTTTCATCTGTGCAATTTCATTTAGAATCTCAGACACTTTCATCAGGACACTTTCATCAGAACACTTTCATCAGGACACTTCCATTGGGATACTTTCATTTAATACTTTCAATCTGGCAATCTTGCTTCAACTATTCATTCAATATTAAAACACCATTTAATATCAAAATAACATCCAATATCAAAACAACTTGAACCATGTCAACCAACAAGGACTGCAAATACTGGCTAAATGGTTATTGCCAATTGAATCCCTGCTCACAGTAATATGAGCCAGGGAAGAGAGGCAGTGTGCCAGGCACACACTATATAATACTAAAAAAAAGCAACACTAACTGCCAATTTCATATGAGAGGGACATGCAAACAAGGAACAACCTGTCATTTCAAACACAATCCAACCAAACATGACTTCCTGCTGAATGACAAGACTAATAGAGGTATGCCTACTAATACTATATGATCCACTTTGATATACTACACATGCACTGACTAATATTTAACAGCTATCAGGTCAAAGTGGCAATGTGGAATCTATCTCAATAATAAGCTTCTAGAGATATTCTCAGTGTTGTCTGGATGTCAGTGCTATTTTCACCCCAGTAAGTGATAATTACTTGCCAAGCTTAATTACAGTACTCACTCAATCAGATGATCTGACTGACATGATGCAGAATACATCAACTTGCTACAGAATCAAGAAGAGGTGAATTTCTCAACTCATCAGATAATGGAGTTTAAGGATCAATCTATCTGTACTGAGTGCAGGCAGCCTATCTATTTCATGGTCAAGTCAAGTTGGTGGCCAGCTAATGCAGAGGAACACCACAAAATAATCATCATCTACCTGAAATGATAGAGCTGTGAGCTGTGCTAGAACTTTGCTGGCAGCATTGAGTTGTAGGAGGCTAAAGGTAAGAACAAGCATTACCTCCACTGTCTCTAGAGGAATTTCTGCCACTACAAACACAAACTGTCAGGCCAGCCCAGTCACCAATATCATTTCAGCAACAAGCAGATTCAGCAGATGGTAGAGGAGACATGTAGGAATAGGAGTGGCAATACCAGCAGTATCAATCTCCCTAATAGATGGAATAAGTGGGATGCCATCAGATTCAACCTTCAAGTTGTATCCCATTGGCACCTGTGGCCCTCCAAGTCTACTACCATCATCTACAATGACTATGACATATATGTACAAGTGGTGGACAACAAAAATGAGCTTAGGGACCTCATTGGCAATGAGATGATGGATAATGTGAATATTCAGGCAATTTGGGACAATGAGAACCTGACATGTGAGTAGAGGATGAGATGAATTGCAGATGCAATGGCTAACTGCATGAGATATAGAAATAGACTTTAGAGGCACCAGGCACAGTGTGCAGCAGATGATGAGCATCAGATGCTTCAGATGACTACTCATCTTGATAATATTAGGATTAATTGAGGATGTTTAATATCAAAATAATGTATAATATTAAAATAACATATAATATCAAAATAGAGCAGATTACACATGTCAGCCTAGATAATAATGGATCTTTACTTTGGGTGTGTTTTTCAATGTACTAACAGCTAATAATGGTAGTAGCAGCCAACAATGGCACTAACAGCTGATGACTTCAACCTCCTCTGTGACCTCCTCTTTGATATCCTCCTTTTTGCCCACAATGGCATCTCAGCTGGTTTTAATTCAATCAAATCATAGGAATCAGGCATATTCCCTCATCTGATTAACTTGTAGAGATTATGTGGATTTCTTGTCCCATTAATTGACTGACAGCTTGTAATGCTGGTAGGATTATCATTATATATATATATATATATTTGTGTCTGGCCTGCCATTTAGTTACACATATAAATAAATGATAGTTAACAACTCCAGAACAGCCAGATGTCTAAATCAGCCAAAGAGACATCATCTACTAATTATAAAACATACATATAATATCTGGTTTGCCATACAATATGGTTATAAAACCTCAACAGACTGTAAGTTGAGGGGTCCATGCAGGGCATAATTTAATTAGTTATGTTGGCCCAGGCAGGCTAGTTATTAGTGCCACATGATATTGAACATTGGCAGACCAACATTGGCAGGTGTTAGCACCACATGATATTGAATATTGGTAGACCAATGTTGATGGTTGTTACTACCATATGATATTCAATGTTAGCAGTACAATATTCATGGTTACTCATTAATGATTGCTGGCAGTCCATAGAATAATCAATGTTGGCAGTTGAATGTTAGTGTAGGTTATGTCAAGCCTGTGATAACTTGATGAGGAATATAAGGAAAATACTTGTATTTTAGCATCCTTTTGCTCACTATCTTTCAGTCATGTGGTGTGCTTTGGTCTCTCTGCCCTAACCTTCTCTTTTCATTCTATCCTCAATGATCTATGTGTTCTGCCTCTTTACTGTATATATATCTTATACATCTGTACTGTTGGTATGTTTATCTCTCCTCCTACTAAGCATCTTCCACTGTCTCCCAGGCTCTATCTGGGCTTCAGTCCTTCTATTTTCTTGCTACCTTCAGTGATTGTTTAGAATCCTTTCAGCATCTCTTATTATAATGTCCTTAATGATGTCCCAGGTCCTAGGCTTCCTGATGGTTTTATGGAGGCCCTATAGTCTGAACAGGTAGATGAGACTACTCAGTTGGCTGTGCTAGTACTACCTGTCTCCATTCTGCCTGCTTGTAAGTGAGTGCTGTCAGTACCTTCTATTGCTGTGCCAGTACTGCCAGTACAGCCTGTCTCTATGGCTCTATTAGCTGTGCCAGTACTGCCAGTATGGCCTGTTCCTTTCTTGCCTGATGCATCCACTTGGTTGAGGGCTGAATATGAGGCCTGTGATTACTAGATGTATGAGATGAACTGTTATTTTAGCCATCTCATACATTATCTTTATTAGTCCTGATGTTCTCTATGTGTCTGTATGCTACATATCTTCTCTGTAGATTCCTCTTCTTATCAGCTGTTCTGGCCAAACCCAGACATACTGAACACCAGGCATATCAAGGACCAACAGTATATTGCTTGTGACAGCTGTTGCAGGTATGATGTGAAACAGGTGCCTGATCAGATGAAGGTACAGAGCTCAGAGAAGTCTCAGGTATAGAGTCTGGAAGAGGAGAAGATACTAACTCTACCACAGGGAGGGCAGAGGATGAAGGACCCCAGAGGGGCATAAGTATCTTCCTACTAAAACAAAAGAATAGTGCTAGAACCAGATTCATGCAAAGTGATACCCAATAGGAAGGATAATTATTGCTAATACTTTGCCAGATGGTCAATGTATCTATACAGTCATATATTCAATTTGAAATTTGAAAGCTTTTGTAAAGCACCATGTCTCTCCCCTTTCAATTCAAGTGCTTTTATGAAGTGCCATGTCCCCCCCCTTTCAACTTGAGCTTTCATAAAGTGCTGTGTCCCTTCCCTTTCAATTCAAGTACTTTGATAAAGTGCTATGTCCCTCCCCTTTCAATTCAAGTGCTTTCACAAAGTGCCATGTCCCCCCCCTTTCAACTCAAGCTTTCATAAAGTGCCATGTCCCTCCCATTTCCATTCAGGTGCTTTTGTGAAGTGCCATGTCCCTCCCCTTTTGATTCAAAAGCTTTCACAAAGCTCCATATATGGAAGAGGTAAAAAGTTTTAAATACCTGGCTCTTTTCTATCTCTCCCCTATCTTTTTTTTCTCTTTCCTTAGGTATCTTCTCTCCTACTAAAGATCATCAATGTTCTCCTCCCTATATTATACTAACTATAACTATATTGAAATAAATCCTCAAATCACCTCTCTTTCTTCCTGAAAAGAAAATCCTGTTACCTTCCTCCTCTAATATCACATTCAATATAAAAGATGTACATATAAAACTTTGACATCATGAAATAGAGAAGTAGTAAGACTAACATAATATATAGGTCAGCATATAGGTCACCCACTAACCAGCATTAAACACTGCCTGTTGCTGGTCAGGAGCTTGCACACTTCTACCATAACTCTCATCCTGATGCCCAGGCACTACTAGCCCAGCCTGGGAGGAATATGGTGTACATATAGAATACAATCAAACCTGCTGACTTTATCCATCCTGAATACTTTCATATGAATGTACTATTAGTTCAATCCTGTGGACAACAATCTGATGTGCAACAAATTGATTTCCCCTGCCATGCCTACCAAGTATGCTATCAACTATTCCCTGTCTGTGTTCAAGTCCCTGGCCATTTTGGGGGGTGTTGTGAAAACTGCCTATGGAATAATCACTACCAATACACCATATAGGATATATACTGAAATAACATGTCTCAGACTTCCCCTCCAGGCCCTCCCTTACCTCCCACCCCCTGCACTAGTGATCAGCCTGGGTCTACACCTGACAACCCCATCATTATTGATTGAGTGGAGGGTTAGATGATCTCCTCCCTTAGGGGGTAGGTTTGAAGGCTTTGAAATCCAGATGAACCTTGCTTTATCTCTTTTGATTGGTTTGGTCAGCTTTGTTTTTGAGTGCTTAATTTCAAGGGGTGGATCTGGCTCTCTGCCTGAGCTTTTTACTGTCTCTTTTCCTTCTACTTTATATGTATGGCCAGGTTGATTTTGGGTGCTAGTTTTTCATTTTTTTAAAGGGTGGGATTGGTCAGTGGCCTTAGAATGTTACTCCTTTGTTACTTTGACTTTTCTTTTGCCTGTCTTTATGTCTTTATCCTTTGTTCCTCTATTTGGTTTATGCAACTACATTATTTGCCACCCTCCACATCAATGTTAGTAGAGGTATCCCCATTGACACTTGCATTGACTGTACTAATATTAGCTAGTATGTCCCTACCACCATCCCCATCAATATTGGCAGAGGTGTCTCCTTGGCCACTTGTGTCAGCCATGCTAATATTGGCCAGTGTGTCTCTACCATCATTCTCATCAACATTGATGAAGGTGTCCCCTTGACTACTCACATCAGCCATGCCAATGTTGGCCAGTATGTCCCTGCTACCATCCTCATCAACATTAGTGGAGGTGTCTCCTTGACCACTCACATCAGCTACACCAATGTTAGTTAGTGTGTCCCTACCACTATTCTCATCAACATTGGCAGAGGTGTCCCTATCACCACTGCTTGCATCAGGTCACACTAATGTTAGGTGGTGTGTCCCTACCCCCATCCACATCAATGTTGGCAGCCCAGATGTTCACATCACCACTCATATTGGCCATGCCAATGTTGGCTCTGCCATGATCTATTCTTTCAATATCACCCACTACCCTATTCCATGCTACCAGATGTGTACACCTCTTTCCCACTTCATTTGGGAGATTAGTGCTTATCTCCTTGTCTGTGTGCAAGTAAATTTTAGCATCTTTTTTTGACTACCTGGATTAGACTAATTGGTGATGGGTCATGTCTAAGTATTTAAGCCTTTTTATTGGTGGTAGAATAGATACACTAAAATTTACTAGCATGTAGATAAGGAGATAATCTGTCATATTATTACTGCCTGGTGCTATGACCCTTGCATCAACTCCCAACCTCTACCCCTACCTACAGTGGTTTTCCCTGTCAGTGACATTCAGAATGAACAAATGTGAATGTGAATGCAATAAATAAATGAATATACAAATGAATGATCAATTAATGGCCAGGCTGCCACTAATATAAATTGCTTGGGAAGGAGATGACTTATGTACAGCTATGGAGCTCAGTCAGTGCCAGCATGAGATCAATCATAAAGAAAGAGATTAATTATAGGTAAACTTCAGCCACTAGCACTGATGGTGCAGAACTGTGGGATCTAATAGGTTAGGATGAATTGTAATTGACACTATTCTTATTATTTTTCAGGAGAAAACATTGCTTTAGGAAAAGATTGCACTGATTATATCTATCTTTAGTGATTCCCCCCTTTCTATCACATTCCTGCTTCAGATGGCTGTATACTAACTGTTTTTATTATAATAGCACTGGTTTCAATTGACATGTCTTGTTTTGATAAAATACCTGTTACATGCTGACTTGACTCTCATCAGTTAGTTACTAATAGTTATTCTCTCACTTCTATCCTGCTGCTCAAAAATTACCTTACTCCATTCTTTTCTTATCTTCAATTACATTGAATTCTACCTCACCATCTGCTGGATTGGTGCACTTCTTATCTCTGAAGTCTTCCCTTTTTCTTTAAAGCTTTTGAAATCAACATCAAAAGAAGCTGTGAAGGTGAGGATTAGTTGACACACAGCTTGAGATGAGTTCTGCAAGTCAGTAGTTAGGGGTAGGTTGGTTCAGATAGCATATGATTTTGATATTCAAATTTGAAGTCTGCACTGACAAGATGGTTTGAAATTAAGCCTGCAGCATGGCCTGGCAGAAATGGACCAAAATGTAGGCAGAAGCCTATTATTAACAATTATCATGATAATGAGGATATGGGTGAGGATGATAGTTTGGAGGAAGTTGATGGTGATATAGATATAGAAGATAAGTCTCACCTTCCCTCAAATAAGTAAAGATGAATTGAGCTAGGCCTGGTGAGTTATTCTCTTTATCATGTTGTGCCTGTCAATATTAATACTGTTATAGGATGGTTTCACCTATCAGTGTTAGTATGGGTCTGCTTACATTTTATGGTGTCAGTACTGAAACCAACTGATTGTTTGAGTTAGAACTCTATACCACTGCAAAGATCATCTCTTTCAACTGGAAGCTCTTTCTTGAGTTCCCATAATGATCAGATTTTCTTGGGCCCTACTAGTAGCTGTCAAACTCCCCTTACCACATCTGATGTAATCAAAGATAATGTGACCAAGAAGGGTGAAGGGTGTCTTGCATGGGCTGGATCAGAGTAAAGACCAGATAGAAGTAAAATACAAGACAACAATCATGCCCTTCTTGATGATGTTAGGGTCTTATGTGCTGGAAGACTATACTCTGACTATGAAATTCCACCATCACAGTGGACACCTTGGCCAGAAGAAAAAAAGCCCCTGATGTCAGAATTGATAAAGAAGGTATGAAGGACACAGTGTGAGGAGTTAATCAAGCAGTAGAATCAAATGGGAGATATGATCAATCTCAAAAACCAGCCAATAAAGCAGCCTAATTATTGGGAGGCACAAATGGTAGTTCCTCTAAGCATATTACTTACATACTAATACTCTAATACTGATATAACACTAGTAGGTTTTTGAATACATCACTTTAGTTTGACATCATCATACAATGACAGTTAAAGCATACATTGATGGCATGTTTGGTGGTAGGTACTCAAAGGAAGCAAATCTGCAGGAGAAGATACAGATGGAGCTTCTAAAGAACTATCTTTATCTGTGCTCAGATGATGTTTATAATGAGAATGGGGTAAACTCTGTTTTCCATTATTTTTAATCTTTATTAATTGACTTCACAGAACTTAAAATGCAGTATATAATGGCTTTTCAACAATATTCTTCAGGTGTTTGCAAAGCTTTTCTATGGCCAAGGCTAGCATGACTTAGCAAGTAACTTACTCACATAGAAGTTCTTTGGGTACTCTAAATAGGAGTCTGCTGTTATCCTTCCTATCTTTATCACAGCCAATTTGGTGTACTTTGTAATCAGGAATCTTAAATAAACAATTGGTCAGTCTAGAGATATAGGATTAAGATTTGATGGAGCTTTGGCCTTTCATAAGGATTAAACTTTGTGATTACATGGGATTGGATCTTTGTTGCTAACATTTGCAATTAGGAAAATTCAAGGATTTAACAGTCATGTGGGGGGAAATGTGTGAGGAGTAAAGAGATATACTGGGATATATTATTCAAAAACAAGTTTGGAATCTTTCTGGATTTCAGAAGGGTGATGGGGAAACTGCAGTGAACAAGATCATTACTGATCTGAATGCTAATATAGTGGAAGATCTTAATTTGTTCAAGCTGATGGATAATGAATAGAAAGATGCAGAGTGATTAATATATCTTTATAAGTTCTCTATGCTCTCTCTTGTTTGCTTGAGATCTAACTCTACTTCTGAGATAATAGCATATCAATTCTTTCACAGACTAGCTGTCTACAGCTCAGAGTCTGCCTCTACAGTTACTAATACTCTGCTGACAACCCCATCAGCACTCATAATGGAAGGAGTGTAAACTATCATAGTTTTTTGATGTTTGATTATCTTCATCATGTGAAACTATCTCTTACTACAGTACATACTTATTACTAAGAGATCTCTTCACCTAATATTTCTCTCAGTAAGACTGTGATGTTATTTATCAACAGCTCTCCTGTAACCCTTATTCATACTCAATGCTCACATTCTTGATTTTCTTGCTCCTCCTTCTATCCCTTCCCTTTATCACTGTAACTGCCTGTTTCAAACAACACCTAGCACCATTCATTCAATGGTTGTTAATCTGTCTTGATTTTATTTTTTACTGTTTATAGATTCTGTATATTATAGATAAATAGTACTTTTACTGAATTGGATAATAATAATAATCAATATAACCAACATGTAATAGATGACAGTGTCAGTAAAGATAACATTATTGATAATAGGGCATAGAGTACTGCTGATGCTGTCACCAATGTTGATGCAGATAGGGGTAGGAACACACTGACTAATATTAGTGTAGCTAATATGAGTGGTAATAGGGATACCTCCAACAACATTGACACAGATGAGAGTAGGGACATACTGGCTAATATTAGTGCAACCAATATGAGTGATGATAGGGACACCTCCAACAATATTAATATGGATGGGGGTAGGGACACACTGGCCAATATTAGTGCAACCAATATAAGTGGCAATAGAGACACACTGGCCAACATTGGTGCAACTAACATAAATGGTAATGGGGACACCTCCAACAACATTGACACAGATGAGGGTAGGAACACACTGGCTAATATTAGTATGACTAATGCAAGTGGCAACAGGGACACCTCCAACAACATTGACACAGATGGGGGCAGGGACACACCCACTAACATTAGTGTAGCTGATATTGAGTGGTGAGAGGGATACCTCCATCAAAATTGATGTGGATGGTGACAGGGACACACTGTATAATATTAGTGCATCCACTGCAAGTAGCAATAAAGATATCTCTGCAAATCTTAGTACAGTTGATGCCATTGGCAGCAGCAACACCTCCACCAATGTTGACATGGTTGGGAATATTCACACTGTTGACACTATTAGTGTAATTATTACACTGCAGGCACATGCAAGGGACTGGCTGCATGTAGCAGCTCCTGCATGCTCCAAGCAGGACTATATGACAAATTACTGTGCCTGCCAAAACTGCACAAGCATGCTTGTGCTGTCACATGCCCTACATGCAGCAAAAAGATTTTGCTGATGATTTCAACTTCATCAGTCTCCTTTCACATTAAATTAGCATGATCATTAATGAGAGCCTCTAATGACTCTAATTGTGCTACATCCTGCTGTTGATCATCCAACTCAAGTCTCAATAAAGTATTAGGTACTATGTGTAGCTTTCCTGGCTTGTGGAATAGTTGGAGATTGAATCACTGTATGAACTAAGTGGTGAGAACTAGTTGTAGATTTAATTTCTCAGTAGATATAGTGAAAAGTGACATTTACTTAGCAATTTACAGGGTCATAAAATGGTCTGTGTAGATGACTATTGATAATTTAGAAGCTTCAATCATATAGTGGACTTTTTATAGAGTTCATATGAGACATGCCACTTTCAGTTCAGTCAGCTAGTAGTAAGATTCAGCTGAGGACAGCAGCTTGCTCAGGAAAAGTATAGGCTTCACTAGTGTAGATGGGAGTGATTTTATAAAGTTATTTTCACAGAATTTATCTTATGAAGGCTTGACATGAAAGAGCATCACATCAAATCTGTGCTTCATCTTAGCACTGTCCAAGTCAATAAACAGATGTCATGTGATATCATGGTGAATTAAGAATAGAGCTGTATGAAAGACAGATTGGATCAAATCAAAAGCCTGTTTCTTCTGTGTTGTAGGAGTACTGAGCAGGGTCTTCAGCACAAATGATTTCCTAGTTTAATCTCTATTTGGAGTTACCTTGAGGAGTGCAGTTTTACAGTATTAAAGTGGCTCAGCTTGCCAAGCATAGTATGAAATGTACTGGTGAAGATACCCAGTCAGGCCTAGGTAGTGCTTTAAGTCCTGAAGTGTCTCTGAGAACTTAAGACTAGTAATAGCCTTTATCTTTTTGTCTGTGACTGACAGCCCCAGGGATGAGACCATGTATCCCAGCAATTAGATGTTGGGAAAGTCTAGATAGGTCTTTTTTGGAGAGAGTGTAATTCTCTTATCTTGAAACAGAGTCCAAACTTGCTGGAGATGATTAAGGTGTTTATCTAGTATATTAAAGAAAATGATGAGATTATTAACATAGATGTAGGTAAAAGTATAGAATGCTTGTAAGATCAAATCAATCTACCTCTGAACATACAGTAGTAAATTAATAAAACTCATGTTAGGTACATGAAAGATCTCCTGTCCACAGTGTGAAATTACTGCCATTCTATTTCAATAAGCTTTCTTTATTAGCTATTAATAGAAAAAACTCATGACATTGCTAACACTAATGTATTCCTTGCCAGTGATGGCATTCCTGATGTCACTCTGCTGCAGGATAGGGTAAATATCAGGTTATATTATCTTGTTCAGATTCTGAATGTTCACCATTACTCTCCCTTTGCAGTTTATCTTCCTAATGGTGGAGTCAACAACATCTCACCAGACAATGAACACTAAATATCCTGAGGGTATATGACTCTTTGCTCATAACATCCTATTCTATTTGTGTAACTTATCAAAAGTGTCATCTACTACCTTGTAATCCTTGGCCTCAAGAGGATAGATCTTCACAGATGTCTGCAGTTTGTGCCCAGATAATAAAGGGATTTCTAGTCATTGTTCCTCAGGTATATCCACCTGCTGGCTACAATCCTCAAAGATCATATGAAACTCATCAACTAGGTCTTGATATCTTTAGATGACCTCCTCTGAACTGTAGACTGTTATCCCATTTGGTAACTTAGTTGTAGAATGAGTGGGGTTTGCATTTGTAAGATTATCCTTATTAATTATGGTATTACTAATAGTAGAGTGTAGGGCATGAGCTTCCCTTGCATTCTGACTCTCAATTGGATGAGTCATTGCCAGCAGCTGAGCTGTGGTGTCCACTAGCAAAGCAGATGTCTGATTGTATTTAAATAATGTTTCAATCTGTTGGTGTCTGGGAATTATGACTAAATGATCAGTGTTATTTACAACATGAGCAAATAGAAGAGTACTTGTCATTATATGTGAATAGCATGTGAGTACTGGATGGTTTGACTCTAATAAATAGTTGTAATCATCTGGTAATAATGCTCATGCTTGAATCAGGATTTTCACTTCACTGTGAGGTGGGATCACCACTGTTGCTTCCAAGTATGCTAGGCATTTCACCTGATGGTTTGACTTTGAGGTGATAGCTATGTTGACTTTAGTGCCTTCATAGTGAGTGAACCTCACTTGTCAGTTATTTAAATCAAGGATGATATCCTCTGGACCCATATTATCTACTCCTAAAAGGAGATTCAAGTGTAGATTGTCAATGACATGAGCCTCTACAGTGATCCAAGCTAAAACCTTTTTGCTGGTATTAGGTAGTATTGCATGGAGGGTGAGTGGGAATAGAATCAGTTCCTTGCTAACTGTACCTGTACTAACTCCTCAAATTGGTATCTCTAGGCATGCAAGCTGGGGAATCTTACTAGCTTGCTCCTTCAGAAATTCTGAGCTCATTAATATCATCATGCAACCCATGTCCATACAAGTAGGGATGGGCTTTATATTATCTTGGCAGAAAGCCATCATTATAAGATACTTTCAGTCTTGAAATGCATAGCCATATAGTGACTCTATCAGCAGTTTGCAAGTGGATGAGATTATAAAAATACCACTTGTTGATTCTGCAAGTAGAGTTGTTGCAGTAGCTGGGCACTTGTGGAGGTACTAATATAATATATTATTAGATAGAAAACTGTCTTTACACCCATAACATGTAATGGAAGACTTGGCCAGGTAGACATCCACATTTGGGTCATATACTTCATCATTGTTCTGGGCCTACTCAGCTACATCATAGAATTCATCAGGAGCACCTTGGTAGGCATCCTGTGGGTTCTCAGACTGGTACTCAGTGTCATACTGAATTGTCAGGTTGAAGTGTACTGAATGCTCCTGTTGCTCTGACTAGCCCTCTAAAGTTGTATGGTCACTGGTAGCAGCCTCTGTCAGCTCATTTGCATCACTGAAATACACTCTTTGAGGGTGATTTCATGGTTGCCAATTATTGGTGCTGTTCTGGTACCCACCCTGTCTGCCTTTATTATCAGAGTTTGAAGGTGCTGGAAGCAGGGGAACCTGCTTCAGTGCAGGTAGTTGAAGGTAAGAAGAAACTTGAGGGTAATTCTGATACTGATTGGCCCCATTGTTTACATTCATAGGGTTCTGTTGATAGGGCTGCCAAGGATAGCTCTGGTAGTTTTGGTGGTTCTGGTAGTTCTGGGCCTGTTGTGTCATGCGCAAGCGCGCACCTCCTTATCATCGCCGCGCCTAGCGCATATCAACTACACTATGCGCCCGGAGCATATCCATCTCTTATGTCAATGCCCCATGCTCACTCCTTGCTTAGTCATTTCTTATGTTATCACACAATTGTATATATACCTTCACTGAGGTTCCTACATATAGAAACCTCAGCAATTAGCTACTTTCCTTCAGGTACCCTACCTTCAACCCTAGCTACATCTATATCCAATCTATTCCTCCTATTGAGCTCTTCACATCGTCTATTCGGCCTATGCCCTCACAGTTTCTAATCACTCTACTTCGAGAGACGGTCCGTTGAGCCAATTTCGCATTTCACTATGGCCCCTTCTAAGAAAAATCAAGGCACTTCTGCTGTGCCTACTGCTCAGGCAGAAGGACAAAAAATGCCTTCAGCTCAAAGCCTGCCTTCCAGCTGTGAGGGCACCCCTCCTTTGAAGCCTCCCTCGCCCCAATCAGCCATGGAGATTCAGGCCGAGTCCGAACGCCTCATTGCTGAGATCACTACCCTTAAGGTGAAACAGGAACTTTGACGCCTCCGGGATGAGCATGCAGCACTCCAAGCGGCTGTGAATAAGCCCCAGGCTCAAATCCCTACCCTGGATGAGCCCCAAGCTCAAATACCTCCTCATCCTATGTTGGGAGAGCTGCTTCCCCTCTGACCGAACACGGCAAACATGGGACAAACCCAGATGTCCACTGGAAATGTATGGCCCCTCCTTGGCCAAGTTCCACTCTGGCAAGAAAAGCTGAATGACCTGGGTATGACTTCATGCAATCTGCACAAAGGAGTTGAAAAGTTTCAGGCCTGCAGCATGAAGGAGTTAGAGACCTTTACAACAGCTACCATTGCCTATCATGCTAGTGACCTAGCCTATTTCAACACAGCAGACCATTGAAAAATCATTGAAGCAGTTACTCATTTTGATGGTGACATCCAAAAGTGTTGGTATCAGCATACAAGGAGCATGGAAACACTTCCTTCTTGGACCTACTTGCTGGACTGGATGCAGAAACAAGTTGCTGACCCAGACAAATCCTTCTGTGACTCAGAAGTGCAATATCTTAAGATGGAACAGTGAGAAGTGCAAAGTGTGCATGAGTTTGCAGTGGTGCTACAGGCAGTGGAAGGATGTCTATGACACTCCTATGATGACTACCATAGGAAGAGCCATCTCTATATGAAGGTTCTCCCTGAAGTCCAGCGCGAATTCGACAAATATGCAGATAAGATGGAAGATATGGACTATGATGCAGTTATGAACAGACTGGCAATTGTGGAACAGAATCTCCCAGAATGCATCAAATGCATCAAAGAGAAGTCTAAATCTAAGAATAGTCCCCCTTCCACCAATTCAGGAGCTGATGGTGCACCATCCCATATGAGAAAATGCAAGTGGGATAACCAGGATAAGAACAAGCAAGACCCCTCCAACAAGAAGTGGTGTGACTTCCACAAAGCCCACCTGGGCCACACCACCAAGGAGTGCAAAGCTCGTGCCCGGGACACAGACCCTACATCAAAAAACAATTAAGGCGTGCCATTAAGCTCGCAATGGCCGCCCAAACTCTCCCTCAAAGCCAATGCAAGAGCCACCTGTCATTCATCATTCCAGTAAAGGTTAACACCCCTTCAGGCCTGAAGCAAATCCTTGCTTTAGTGGACTCCAGAGCAGAAGCGAACTTCATCAATGAATTCTGGGCAAAGGCAAATGGTTTGGAGCCCACTACGCGCAACCTGCGCACAGTGGAGGCAGTTGACAGTCGCATGGTCAGATCATTTGGAGAGCACAATCTAACTGTTGGCGCGATTGACCAACTAGGTCATGATGTCAGTGTCCAGCAACCCTTCCATGCAATCAAGCTTGCCACCTATGATATGATCCTTGGTTTCCCCTGGTTAGTTGAAGTTAATCTGCTTATCAATTGGCAGAATGGCAAGTTTATCTTATGGAATGACACACCTGAGTCAAAGTTTGAGAAAATCTCAGCTGAGGAAGCCATGGGTGAGATACTTGTTGGGGCCAAAGCCAATTTAGTGACTATCATACTGGTGCAAAGTGATGCATCCAAAATTAAAGTGTCAGCTGCAACTACAGGTGCATATATGGATCTTCCATCTGATTTACCAGATTATATTGAGCCTTTTGCGCATCTTTTCTCAGAACAAGCCGCTTCCAGCGCACTTGTGCCAACAGGGACTGAACACTGTATTGACCTTCAACCTGGCACTGATCCTCCCTTTATGCCCATTTATTCCCTCTCCAAAGTTGAGCTCAGAGCGCTTTGGGAATTCATAAATGTGTCATTAGCTAAAGGATGGATCCAACCTTCCAAGAGCCTGGTGGGAGCACCAATCCTCTTTGTACCAAAGAAAGATGGTGGATTACAACTATGTGTCAACTACTGTGGCCTCAACTGTATCACAATTAAGAACCGGTACCCCCTACCACTTATTAGTGAGATGTTGGACCACCTATCCAGCGCAAAGGTTTTCACCAAGATGGATCTGCGGGATGCATACTACTGCATACTGATTGCACCCCGGGATCATTGGAAAACTGCATTTCGCACTTGGTATGGCCATTTCAAATTTGTGGTCATGCCCATGGGCCTCTCAAATGCTCCTGCTACCTTTCAGGCATACATCAACAGTGCTCTTTCTGACCTCCTTGACATATGTTGTGTAGTCTACCTTGACAATATCCTCATATATTCCAACAACATGGAGGAGCACCAAGAACATGTTCAACAGGTCTTAAAGCGCTTGGAGTGTGCCCACCTATACATGAAGTGCAGCAAGTGTGAGTTTGCTACCCAAAAGGTCTCTTTTCTTGGTTTTGTTGTAGGGCCAGATGGTGTTGAAATGGAACTGGAATGGATTGCCACCATAGCAGAATGGCCCATACTGACATCTGTTAAGGAAGTACAGTCTTTCTTGGGATTTGCCAATTTCTATAGGTGCTTCATCAAAGCCTATTCCTGCATCGCCGGTGCCTTATTCAACCTGACAAAAGGAACAAAAAAAGGCGAAAAGAAACCTACTTTTCTCTGAACAAAGGACACTGAAAGTGCATTCCACAAGCTTAAGGAGTGTTTCACTTCAGCATCACTTCTAGTGCATTTTGATCCTGCACAGTGCACCCAGATTGAGCCTGACACTTCAACATATGCAGTAGCTGTGATCATATCTCAGCTCCAAGATGACAGCCTATGGCACCCAGTGGCCTACTGGTCTTGCAAGCTCATTGATGCTGAAACATGATATGATACTCATGACAAGGAACTCTTAGCTATTATTGCAGCTTTCAAGCACTGGAGACACTATCTGGAGGGGAGCCAGTATCCAGTGCAAGTCTGGTCTGATCATGCAAATCTACAGTACTTTATGACAACTAAAGTGCTTAACAGATGTCAGGCCAGATGGGCAGAGGCACTCAGTGCTTATGATTTTGTCTTACTGCACTGCCCAGGGAAAAACAACCCCGCAGATGGTCCGAGTTGCCACGCAGATTATAATGATGCATTCCATGGGGAGATCCTCTTACCAACCCTGCAACAAAAGCTATGACACAGTGTTGCACTAGGCTGGGACTTTGACTCCCATAAAGAACTTTCGCCTATTATAAACTGCATTTGGACCTATGATGATGAGTGAGAGGCTCAATCATCACCAACAAATGAGTGAGATGCCCATTCAACAACCAAGCTGCCAACTGCACCTTCCCTTCACCTGTGCACCGCGCGCTCATCTGACAGCACCAGTGACACTCTGTGCTCATCCACCAACATTGACAGCGCCCCGCGCTCAGCCTGCTGTCCCTACATGCCCTGTATTGTTGTCAACAAGGCAATGGCTATGGACTCTGCCTACTCTGAACTTCCTGAGTCCCTCACCTCTCTGCTCCAACGCATGCAGAACCTTGACATTGTGGCACAAAAGATCAAGACACAGGTGCAGGAAAAAGGGGCATTCACAGAAGAAGGCATACTATGGACCCTGGAGACAGATGACATCCTCTGAGCTAATGGTAGGGCATACATACCTAAAGACCAAGCACTCATTGATGAAATCCTCTGTACCAATCACGATGACCCTCAAGGGGGACATTTTGGTATCAAACAGTCCATAGAAAGCATCCAAGACAAATACTTCTGGTATGGACTTTCCAAGGATGTTTCAAACTATGTTCAAACCTGTGATGTTTGCCAGCATGTCAAACCTAAGTGTCATAGACCTTTTGGAGAAATGGGAACCATACCTATGCCCTCTCAACCATTTGAATCCATTATAATGGACTTCATCACTGGCCTTCCAGCTTCAAGCTTTCTTGGACAAACACATGATGCCATACTCATTCTTTGTGACATCTATATGAAATTCACACTCTATATCCCATGCACAAAGGATATTACTGCCGAAGAACTAGCTGAAGTTGTATATGCCCAGTTCTATTGCACTTATGGTGTACCAAAACACCACATCTCTGACTGGGGATCACTTTTTACCAGCTGATATTGGTCAACCTTCTACTATGTCATTGGCGCCTGATGCAAACTTTCCACAGCCTTTCACCCCCAAACAGATGGTCAGACAGAATGCCAGAACCAAACTCTAGAGTACTACCTCTACTGTTTTGTTAATTTCCATCAAGATGACTAGACAAGGTGGCTTCCATTAGTGCAATTTGTCTATAACTTCTCCCAACACAGTTCCACTGGTCAAGTACCCACAGAAGTGCTCATGGGATACTGCCTGGAGCTCCAGATTAATGTCAACCATGCGCCTCAACCTGTGGCCACTCATGCCATGGATCGGCTAAAACGAATGGCCAAGGCGCGCTCTGAGCTCGAGGTCAACCTACAAAAAGCGCGAGATGCACAAAAAGCCTACTATGACTTGAAACACCTTCCTAAGTCCTTTGATGTGGGAGAGTATGTCACCCTCAATGCAAAGAACCTTCAAATGATTCGACCTGTATGAAAACTTGATCACAAGTATGTTGGACCATTCAAAATTCTCCAGAGAATTGGCTCTCAAGCCTACCACCTTGAAATACCCCCATCTTTTTGCAGTATACACCCTGTTTTTCACATCTCCCTGCTTGAGAAGTATATTCACCAGGATGGAGCCTTACTGGAACCAGGCCCAGACCTTGTTGATGGAGAAGAAGAATACAAGGTTGAGGCAATATTAAAAACTAGGAAGACAAAGTGAAAAGGGAATGAATATCTTGTCTGCTGGCTCAGATGGGGTCCTGCAGGCAACACTTGGGAACCAGAGGAAAATATCAACACCACAGAAGCATTTGAGATATTCCAAGAACAAGAAGCCCAGCAGCAAGAAAATCAAACCACCAGAAAGCACCTGCAGCAGGAATAGAAGCATCCAACAAGATCCAGGCTCAATTAATTGCATCCAATAAGACCCATGCTTGACTCTCAGCACCCAAGAAGCTCGGAACTCACCACACCACCAGAGAACACCAAGGAAAATGGACAGCAGAGTTTCAATCAGGGAATCTGCCCATAGGCCTTCTTGGATTCAAAATAAAAGAAATGCTAACTAGGTGCTCCACACGCACACCCCCATACCTCTTGCGCACTCAGCAGCTTGCCCACAACAGGAGGCCCATTCCACAATTAAGGCAAGCCCACCTCCTGTCTCATGAAACAGCAGACCCAACTCTGCTGCTCCAGACACCCAAAATGACAAAGAAAACACCCCAGCAGCACACCACAAACAAGGACTCAGTCTGAAAACCCTTCAAACTCCTCCTCCTCCTCCTCAATCCCCCCCCAAACCTCCCCATCATCCCCACCCCCCACAGGAATAACAACCCCCACAAGGGGCTGCAGGGTCCCAACCTCCCCAAGCTCTGGGCTCACAGAGTCGCGCGACATGCGCTCACTGCTCCACCCATCGCTCAAATCCTCCTCCTCCTCCTCCTCATCCTCCCTCCACTCCTCCCCCTCCTCTTCCTCATCCTCCAGGGCCTTGGAGGCAAGAGACATTGCCTTGCGGCAGCGGCACAACTCCCCACCCACAAGAGCAGTGTCACGAGCTTGCTTGCAACATGCCTCCTCATGGGGAGCCAACAGCTGTTTCACCAGCTGCCAGAGATCCTCCTTCTCTTCCTCCTGAGGAAGGCCCAGCTCCCAAGACAGGTATATATGTGCTCGAAGCACCATCAGGCAGTCAAGCTCAGGGGAGGGGGGCAGCTAATCATGTGGTTAGCCTTTCAATTCAAGCTTGGGGGACATACAACATGGAAAAAACTGCTCCGCGCTTGGACTTACCAGCACACAAGGCTTGCGCATGCGCACACAAGGCACACAACAGACGCGGGCACCCAGGGCCAGGCAACACCACTTGGCAGGGTCCATGGACACCCATTTCTGCTGCCCAAGACAGCGAGCACAGGGAATCCAGCTATGTAAGCTGTCAGCACATTTCCCCAGTCATGTGCACTGTCAGCTCAAAAGACTTACGCGAAATCAGGCCAGTGGTGGACCCAACATTGGGCCACAGTGGCATGGAATGCAGCACGCTTGGCGGCACAGGAAGAAGGTGCAGGTGCAGATGACATGGTGCAGGGGTTGATATCAACAAAGAAATGATTGAAAAAAGCAATGAAATGGCGCAGGCAGCAGCAGGCTTCTGGACACAAGGAGTGTTTCAAGGGTTACAGAAGAAGAAAAAGTGGGAGAGACTCTAGCTTGAAGAAGTGCACTCCTTGTGCTCCCCCATAATAATGAATCAACACAACACCCAAATTGGGATTCCCCTGGAGCCCCAGGCAACAAAGTATTTGCACAATGCACCCCTAGCAACAACGCACTTGCACAACCCACCTGCAGCTTATGCGGACATGCACAACTCGCAACCACCTCACAGTGTATACACAAGATGCCCCAAGCTTAGCCAACATAAATAAGACATCCCAGGGCTTATGCATCTGGATGACACTATGAAACCGACCTACACCACTCCATGCTACCTCCAAAAGAGGCTACTACCCACAAGCACAATGACGCCAAATCGCTGAGGACAGCAATATAAGAAAAAGGGGGGCAATTGTCATGCGCAAGCGCGCGCCTCCTTATCATCACCATGCCTAGCACATATTAACTACACTATGCGCCCAGAGTGTATCCATCTCTTATGTCAATGCCCCATGCTCACTCCTTGCTTAGTCATTTCTTATGTTATCACACAATTGTATATATACCTTCGCTGAGGTTCCTACATATAGAAACCTCAGTGATTAGCTACTTTCCTTCAGGTACCCTACCTTCAACCCTAGCTACATCTATATCCAATCTATTCCTCCTATTGAGCTCTTCACATCGTCTATTCGGCCTACGCCCTCACATGTTGATAATTATTTGGAATGTAAGCATTTAGTCTGTTATTTCTACAATTCCCTTGGGCCATGGAAGTATTTACAAACTAACTAAACCTGTCTGACCAATTCATTTCCTTTTTCCATATCAGGGTCATGAATTCCTCAAGTGTGACATTCTCATCTGGCTCATCAATAGAGTGCAGACGAGGCCGAGTAATTATGAGTTTAAAATGAGTAATTTCCAAGTCTGAGTCGAGTTTTAACTCGCCTTGGAGAGGCCTATTATAACTTGGATATTCCTCGTTTTAAAGGCTATAAAACTCGGATATTTCGAATATTATCCAGGTAATTTCAAAGCTATAAAAAAGTATAGATTGAAGGCTTTTTGAAGCTTTTTAAGTAGTTACTCTATAGTAAATGTATATAAAACTACTAATATTTTAATAAAATACACTAATAATATGATTTTTAATGATTTTTAAGGGATTTTCTACTATTTTTATTATATTATAAGTCCATTTTGAACTATTTTTTCAAATTATCCGGAAAATATTCAAGTTTTTAGTCAAAATTACTCTATTTGACTTGATTTGGAGATATATATATACTAGGGGCATTCTGCCCCTAGCACCCCCTGACTGGGGGGTGAGGGGGAGCCCTCTGGGCCCCCTCCCCTTCTAGACCCCCCCACCCCTCCAGCCTACCAGCACATTTATAGCAGAAGCTCCATAGCATAGCATATGTAGCTGGGGCAAGATGGAGCAACCAACCTTCTTTATAGATAATTATATATAGGGCAGGATGGAGCAAAAATATCCTAATGAAGCACATCTTTATTCATTGAAATTTAATATAGGGTATCTGCTTTTAACAAGCTTCATTAATAAGTTAAGAAAATGAATGATAAAATCCCCCTATATCAATGCATGCAGAAAAACTAAAGATAACATCTTTTAAAAATGTAGAGAAAGAAACTACCTCATTATCATATCTGCTGAGCCTTCAAGAACATTTTCAAACCCACTACTCATTCTCCACTTCATTTCCAACTGGGCCAGGCATCCCTTCCATATCTATCTCATTATCTGCCCCACAAAGAAGTTTCATGAGCTCCTCTAAAAGCTTTTCAGCTTTCACTGGCATGGCATCCTTGGGTTCCTCCTCATCTTCACCCAGCATGGTGATCTCCCCACTAGAGTGCAGACAAGGCCAAGTAATTCCGAGTTTAAAACTTGACTTGGACTTGAAATTACTCGTTTTTATTCGCCTTGAATAGGCCTACTTATAACTCGGATATTCCTCGTTTTAAAGGCTATAAAACTTGGATATTTTGAATATTATCCGGGTAATTTCAAAGCTATAAAAAAGTATAGATTGAAGGCTTTTTGAAGCTTTTTAAGTAGTTACTCTATAGTAAATGTATATAAAACTACTAATATTTTAATACAATACACTAATAATATGATTTTTAATGATTTTTAAGGGATTTTCTACTATTTTTATTATATTATAAGTCCATTTTGAACTATTTTTTCAAATTATCCAGAAAATATTCGAGTTTTTAGTCAAAATTACTCTATTTGACTTGATTTGGAGGTATATATATATAACTCGGATTTGACTCGCCTAGGGTTAGCCAGGCGAGTAACTCGCCTCAATATATATATATATATTGAGTAACTCAGCTTGGACACCCCTATATTAGACTTGACTCAGACTTGTCTGCAGTTTACTCCCTACTTAGCAGATGAATCTAGTTGCCTAAAATGGCCTTCTCATCATTCACATCCACACCATTCTGCAGGTGAAAGAGTGTTGAATTCAATTCAACCATCAGGCTAGCTATATATTTTGAGTTTGATTTTTCTATCTTGTAAGTAGAGAAAGAATTTAGCACAACATACTCATAGACTTTCATAATCTGTTTTTAGCCAATTCAAAGGACATGGCCTATGGCCTGGTTGGTTATAGGCCAGCTGCCTGTGATGTTGAAACAATGCATGTTTTGACACTTATACTGTAAATTGAAACTGGCTGAACTGATATAATAGAAACTGATGAAGACCATTGAATTCAGCTTATTATTATTAAAGTTCAATATTATAGTTGCATACTTATCAGGCTTCAGGAATGCATGAAACACTATGTATGAAATACTGGCAAGAGTATATATATCTACTATCAGTATTTATTTTCCTAGCCTATTATATCACACAATGAACTTCTTGTTCAGCTTGAAGACTTTATAGCTGAATCTGATTAGTAATGTGCAGAGCCTTAGTGACTTCTACATCATAAGATGGAGAGTCTTTTCATGGTTCTAGGGTATGGTGGTGTCCACATCAGGGGGGAAAGATAGGTAGAACTAGGCATCATCTGGAGAGCCTCTATGAGCCCTTCACTCAGCCTTGTAGTATATATTCAGCCAATGCAAGAACAGGACCATCTGGGAAGTACAGAGTAGTGTGAGGAGGATATGAGACAACAAGACTTCCCTGTGTACATGGAAGAAACTGATCCAGGAAGTAAAGAGTGTTAGCTTTCTATATTTATTCATATTTATGAATATATATTTATCAGGCAGTTTGAAGACAAGATGGTAGTACAGGTGTGTTGTCATTGATCTATACTTAGCCAGCTTGTTAGGGGTGAAGTGGCACTTCATAATCTGATAGAGGGCAGCAGGAATATCATCTCTAATCTTTGGACTGTCCTCCTTAGGCAGGTAGCTCATCAACATCCATCTAATGTAGTACATTTCAAAAAACTTGGAGATATTCACACTGAGACAGGGATTATTAGTATTAAGACACTAAAGGTTCTCTTGAAGGGCATGACTTGTGATTTGATATATAGAACTAATGTGGGAAAGATCAACCTTATATGAATTGAAGAAAGAAGGTAGGCTCTTAGAGGATAATACCTCATCATCCTACCAGATATTAGAGCTAACAGGTGTGATGAACTGTGCCAGGTTCTTAATGTCAAGTGGGAAGTTAAGATAAGAGGTTATAGTAAGTAGTAGGTTAAAACTTACATTTAGTGATAAGCACATTTTAAAGGTGTTTGAGTCAGCATTCTGCACCATATGCACCTCATCAAAAACAACAATCCTGAACACCTCACTCAAGCTATCTGGGTGATTCCTGAGGAGGCTCCCAGAAGATTACTATTAGAGATGTTAGATTGTGGCACAGCCATTCCTCTAACTCAGTGTTTAATATGAGATGAGAATAATTAGCTGCATCTAATCTAAGGCATTGAAAATTGGGTTGTTCCTAGTGAGCTTCTTTATTATGATGTTTCATCTCAGTGCAAGGCCCTCCTTACTGTCACCATAGTAGATGTGAATGCATAGCTTATTAGTAACAGACTCTATCTTACTGACCCACTATTTAATAAGCACTGAGAGTATGACAAGCAGGGTTAGTCTCTACTTCAAAGTCTCATGATCATTATATAAGTACCAGATCAAATTAGTAACTATACAAATCATAGAATCACTAATGAGCCTCCAGGGATGTTCTACTTACCAAAAGAATGTACTCAATTATTATCCAAGTTTTGCTCAACCCTATAAGATCTGCTATGATACAACTACCAACTTGACTGTCCATTTAAAACTGTCTAATAGCATTAACTACCATGAGCTGCTAGAATTTCAACTTCATGTTCCTTCACATCCCTGGCACATAGAGGATGGAGGCATTTATGATATAGAGGTTCATCAGGGTAATATTAATATTTTGAGGCTGCAGGTTTATATTGTTCAGAAAGCCCTGTATCTTATAGAACTGCTGAACTGCATTCTTAGTTGATTTAATTATTTCATTATTGTGGTTTGCTTCCAAGATCTCTGCCCATTTGAATGACTCCAATTCCAGGTAGTTATTATTGGAGAAAATTAAGACACTTGGGCAGGGTTCACCAGTAGTAGTCCCCTGCCCTGTTGCCCCTATAGCTCTCTCATTAATGATACTGCTATTATCCTCTTCATTACTTCCTTCATTACTCTTGCCCTTGCTCTTGCTCTCATTGCTGTCTTCTGTTTCATCACTGATTCTTATCACACTGTAGATAGCTCTCCACAGATTGACCCATCTCCAAAAGAGCTCTATCAAGTTGATAGTGTCTGAAACCTTGATCAACTTCAAGCATTCCACCAGTATGAGAATCTCATCTTGCTAGTCCCCCAAGGGCACTCCTAGTGGTGAAGAGGGTACAACTTGTAATGAAGGTGGGAGAACATTAGTAATCATCTCATTGATAGCTGTGAAGCTCAGTGGTTCTGAATGGCTAATATGATTATTAGAAGAGGGGGGAGACATAATGTCTCTAGAGGCTTCTGAGACTCCTTTTATATCACTGGCAGGTTGAGTGGTGGCATCACATCTGAGTTTAGAGTAGAACTTTGAACTGATAAGCCCTTTATTTCTTCTCTTAGCTAGGTAACTGAGTATGTACTCTTTTATCAAATACTTCAGCAAAATAAAAATTCTTTACTGAGCCTTATCCTATTTGATATCACTTTGCCAGTAAAAAACCCTGTCCCTGGAGTGTACATTCCAATGTGTGGTCTTGCATATGAAATGACAATAAAAGTTAATAATATTATATAACTTGAAATCTGGGGTTTCCTTGGAGTATTAAAGCTCTCCACCACATTCTCACTCTATGAGCTAGCTTTTAATAGTTTTAAATATGAGGCCTTTTGCCTGCATCTTTGGTCCTTTCTGGTGCTCCTTTTCAAGATATTACTTATAAAACTCAAAGAAGTATGAGTAAACTAATTTGCTCTGGACCCAGGAAAGCATTTTGTCTTCATTGGTAAAATGAAAGAGGTTGATAATATCAGCTCTGAATACTGACTTTATAGTGTCTGTAGGAAGTTGTGAGGCAGGAATGGCATTTAAAGCTAGAACACATTAGTTATAGTTAGATATGTCTAGGGAGCCTCTGAATAGTATCTATCTTATTTGTGGTGTTAAGATCCATTATATTGTCATTCATCATCCTCACATCCAAATTGTAGATGTCATTCTCTGGTTGCTTCATAGCAATGTCTGGTAAGCCTCCTGAGATTTATTACATTAGCATATAAATAGGTTCTAAATGTATAGGCAACACACAGGAGGTTACTTTAAACCAGTATATTAGAACAGGCCATATCCTCTGGAAATACCTTTATAAATGTGCTGTTGCTATTTGATGTGATCCCTATATAAATGTATGTCAGTGAGAGTTATCTGGAGGTAATGTAGGTGATATTGCAGAGCCAGATATATTAAATTCAAAACAACACAACACATTGAGGACTCAGGAGATTAATGTAAAATCAGTGTATATTGACATCTATTGCATGCAGAAGCACATAGAATGATTATTTGATGAATAAAGTATTATTATAGTAGGGAGATTTGAACTTACTGTGCAGTTTGATGGGGTGGGTGCTTGATTTGAGGGTTACAAGTGAGATGGTTGTGTTGTGAAGGTTAGGGGGTAAAAGGTAATATTAAGGGGGGTAGGCTGACTAAGTAGATATTTACTCATATGATATAAATTATGTGATTGCTGGCATCTCAAGTAATAGGGGTAGCCCAGATTTCTCTAAGTTTATGGCCTGGAGGCTTGCCAGGGATTTGATATATAGAATGAAATAGAATAAGGAAAGAATGCTAGTAATTAACACAAACTACATAAGAAGGAAACATTAAGTATCAGTGTGGCTTCATATGGTCATTCACATGGATTCCCCTCAAATGATATAATGAGGCAATGGAATAAGACCTCACAAACTGCTATATATAATATTTCAGTGCTGTTGAGGATGTAAATGGCAAGGTATATATATTAATAAATATATATAAATGCTTCTGATTCATTGAAATCACTGTTAAACATCATGATATTATTTTAATGATATATGTGGTGGGGGAGGGGTCAGGATGGTAGATTGATAACTTATATGTGAGAATACATGTGATATTACTTACATAATGTAGTGCTTAACCTCATTGCCCCATCAAACTTACTACTCTATCCACCTTTAATCTTTCAACTAAAGCCTATATCCCCAGAGGCTCCTACAACTTTATAGTATATAGCTAACTATCAAGTCAGTCCATAATATTCTATTCATGTATATAATAATGAGCATCCTCATGGCAATAGAGTATTAAAGACATCTAGATGATATGAAATTAATTATAGTTAAATTCCTGATTGAACATTAACTTACTGAGTGTTTTAATGTGAGAACAGGCAATATATGCTAGACTCAGAATAAAGTCTGTATTATAGATGTTAAGAACTGCTTGATTAAGTGTCATGCCCTGACTCTTATAAACAGTGATTATATATGTAAGGGTAATTGGGAATTACTCCTGCAAATACTGATTGTTATCTAAAATAAACTCTGCTCAATAAGTAAATATAGGGATGACTAGATAGCCATCAACAGGGTTAGAGATGAAGCCTGAATCTTTATAATCATTAAACTTTATTATTAATATGTATGGGAGTGTGTTGATGGGATCTGCACTGGCCTCCTACATTATATTATATACTGTGCTAATAGAACTATTAACTAGACCTTGCTCCATCTACAGGTTGTGAGTCAGCATTACATAGCACTTAATACTTATATGTATGATGTCTGCTAGGTTCTAGGCTTCATCTATTATTATAGTCTTTACTGATGTATGTCCTAGATGATTGGCCAACAATATTTTCATAGGCTTATTACAAGTACACAGTTTGAACATATTATAGAAATAAATATTATCCTTCTTTAAGTATATCCAGATTGTGTCATTAAAGGTGTCAGCTTCATTTAATAGGATGTTATACTTCACACACATCAGAAGTAGACACTAGTCCTCCTTAGTGATAGAGGCTATATATAGGTTTCCAAGAGCTTTTCAGAATCAGATGGTGAGGTTATTAACTCCTCACTGACACATTACCTACTAAAGGATAATAGTTGTAGATAGTGAATGATATGTCTCTACTACACCATCAACATATAACTATTATAGGATAGTATACAATGAGATATCACCCACAGGAGGCAGCTGGAAGAAGTTATCAAACATTAGAATACTCTTCCTACTAAAGAATTTATCATTATATCTTGAATAGATCTTTCTCAATTTATAATCTATCTAGCTTAACATTGTGAGACTAATCATAGACTTCTCATCAATAATGATATATATCATATGATGCATGTTATCCTGCATTGCAGCTAATATCTAAGGTAGTAGTAGCTCATATGCCATGCAGACCAGTAAATGCAAAAGGCTGTGAAATGTGTAGTTTTATATGTTGAAGGTAGTTACTCCTATTAGTGTTGTATGAACTATAGAGTTGTTAACTTCAGACTGTGATAATATATATTCAAGGTGCAAACTAATAGTATTAATAATATATGACTTGCCTGTTCCACCCAGTCTGTCTATATTCAGTCACAGTGGCAGAGGCAACTTGCCACCCAGATGATGATGAAAATGTTATATCACTACATCAAACAGTTGTACCTATTCTAATATCAGTGTGTCATAACTTATAAGGAAAGACTCCTCCAAGCTCAGTATAGCTATCTATTTGTTAATTTCTTACCAGTCAAGAGCTGGTAGATGATCATCTTCAATACAGTAATGATGCTAGTTATATGTAATATCTATATTATAGACCTCAAAATTACTTGAGGCATTCTTAACTACCTCATGACTGAGCAGGCCTGCAATTAGAATCTTCTATTCTTCTTGTACAACATCATCTGAATGATCCTCCACCTCAAACTCATTTTAAACAGCCTCATCAGGGATAAATCTGAGTGTATCAAAATTATGAGATGAGTCATGCTCTCTGGCACAGTGGGTGTATACTAACCTTCAGTCTTCAAAAGCTCTAGATGTGGAGAGGGTGACATCCTTCTCACACCATGAATGATAGAGTATCATCTTAATGCGGCAGAAATTATCATACTAAGGATTATTAGCATCAGATGGGTAATAGAGCTAGAATGATATAATATAGGGCTTTACTTGTAGTCACTATTTATACTTTTTCTAATTATACTTCTAAATGAACTTCAGCAAGCAGACCTCATCCAGGAACTGAGATTATACTCTATATTATTCAACTAGTAACTCTATTAGGATAATCTCTGACCCTGTAACTTCATAAGACTGTTTTGTCAGTGCATCTACATGATATCATAGTGACATGACTGTGCAGCTACTTTATACTAATAGCTCAGACATAAGATAGTAGCAGACCTCCTATACAGGTTAGTCTCTCTCCTCAATGAGTTTATTCAGTGTTTTTACCACTACAGTTTACATTAGTGAATGGGTGTGAGAATGTATTGCTGCACTACATACACTCTTTATAATATTATAATATGATGTTGATTTAATCTCATCCTTAATGTAGTACTTTGCAGCATATTTAAGCACTATCTTTAGAGAAGTGAATGAGGAAAGATTCTCATTAACTAGTCAATCTAATGTTACTACTGGTGAAAATGCCTGGAGCAACTCATTTGAATACTGTGGAGCAAATATCCACTGTGACTTGTGTTCAGGAGGCTCATCCTTACCATTGTAGCAGGCAATTATGAGATGATCATGAAGGGGTTTCAAATAGAAAAATTGATAGTGATGCTCTTCTAACTGTTTATCTTTATATAGATAGTATGCTTTGGAATGTTGTGTATGTCTATCAAATTAGTTTATTAGGGCAGTACAGTAGTCCTCTGAGTTGGCCTGCATGATGCATTAGCTTTAGATTACATGGATCCTGTAATATCCTTAGAGGCTTCCAGGAGATGGTAGCTAGCTCATCTGATCATTAAAAGGGAGAGAAGATGGATGTCTGGCATCTGACTGTCAGAAAGAATTTAAGTTAATAGTGTGGATCTATACCCCCTAGAAATCTACTAATAATTGTTGTGTTTCAGTAGTTAATATATCTACATTAGGTGCACTATTTGATTAAATGAAGCCATGTATGTGTTCACTTCTCCTACTCTACTACTCAAACTAGAATTAATAGTCCTCAACATCAAACTTCTCTGCCATTATAAGTTCATAGAATAGCTGAAAATGGCAGGCTAAATAGGATGCTATAATATGTAGGTTATTCTAGATATTATCATGAACTATAAAAGCACATTATCTGTTGCTTGCAGCTTGACAGTACTTCTCAAAAGATAGTAGATATCTTTGAAGATCATATCATTGATGGTCAGCAGCACTAAGTGTGAAGAATAAACTATTAAGAGGCAGCTACTGGGTAATGAACTTAAGCTTGTGATGCTGCTGATTCTAATATAATCTTGTATTCTTAATTGAACTGCTAGAATGCACAATCTGACCAAGGAGAGGAAAATACTCATTAGAGACCACAGCCTTCTATATGTTATGAATGATAAGGTTAAGGCTGTCTTTGTCTCTTTCAATAAATCACTTTGTAGCACAGAATGCCTGCTTATGAAGTATTTAATTAAATATAACATATTGAAACTGAGAGTGTCATGTAAAACAGCCATTAAAGTAGCACATCATATGTCTAGCCCATTAAGTCAGTATGATAGGATATTCCTATCCAGTAGTGAAATCTGCAACTCTATTGAGGAAAAGTGTGGGAAACACCATGGCATACATTTATTCCCTGAAGTTGAAATTTGCCAGTGATATCCTATGAACAGAAGACATCATGAGATGATTATCAATTCTCAGCTCTATATCCACATGGATGGCAAGGAGTGCTCTCTCATCTACATCTACTAGTAAGTTTAGAATAAATGATGTTTTCTTGAAGACATTATCATTAAATGTGTTGTTCTGATTCTAAAGTGGCCCCCTAGCATTATGATTATTTAATAAGTTATTATGGTTTGATTCCCCATTATTCTCATCCTCAATTATGAAGTGTAACTATCCAGTTATATCTATATTAAATGGTAATAATGTAATTGCATCTATGTCCATTTGAATGTGCCAGTAATCTGGGTGATTATCATAGAGATGGTACAGTCATGCTTCAATGTTGTGATGTCATACATGTAGATTAATTGTATACTATTATTGAACCTTAGGATTCTGATCATGGCCCCAGGGTTTTAATATTAGTATATTGAGTGTGCTTGATATTTGAGGGAGCCTGTCTACAACTAACATCATATTCTGCATGAAGCATATAGTGTGTCCAGAATAGTGATATTAAAGGCCACACATACACTTAACCTGAATGTGAAGATTACATCATGCAATAAGCATCTCTTCAGCTATAGTCAAAATAGGTAGATGTGAAGAAACTCTCTCAGAGTTCATATTATTAATATTTGTGAAAAGACCTAGGTCATCTAGACATTTAATCTGATCATGATGACATCTTTCACATATATTTATATTTCCCACTCTCATGTGGAATCATGTTTTGTCACAAATAGAGTAATTCTCAAAACCCTTCCTATTTAATACCTGATAGAAATGAATGATGTAAGACTAATCATCCTCAGTCAGAATGAGGTCAGATATTATACTGAGCTATTCAATGATAGCTGAGCTACTAGTTGTAGCACTAGCTATTATACTACACTCTAATGATGGTTGATTAATCTAGGTTAATCAGTTTATAAATTAAATATTATTTTATAAGAAAGAGGGTATATCTATAGTACCTACATTTATGAATGAAGTTATTCATGTATCTTCATTCTATGCATTAGATGACAATTAAAATAATAGGGCATATAATGATGCAGAGGCTGTGAACATACTATCTATTATAAATAATATATTTCCTACTGAGAACTACAAGGAGAATAGTGTGTCACTAGAACTAATTATGATGCCACTCAGCTGATTGTAGGTAATACTATTTATTAGTAAGAAGTCTAAGTGGTGATGATAGAGGCTGCATGTGAGTGTACAGTAACTTGATGATAGTACTGAATAATATCTATATTTATCCTATGCCTCTACCACAAGCATTAGAATATGAAATTGTCTGGTGTCTAGTTCCCCCTTATTAGAGTTAGCCAAGAAGATGTCCCAGGAGGCTCTGAGAGAATTATCCTGATAGAGAGAAGAGAATGATGAAGGGTATAACAATGAAGGCAGGATCTAATATTAGAATGATATGACCTATTAGAATTATATGTTAGATTACAAACTTAAATTTTATACTCAGTTATCACTAATGATTATATCAGGCACCTGCACAGCCAGAAGAGGATATTTGTTCTAAAAGCTAATTAAGGTTCTTATTCATTTTTGTATTTAGCTGGCATGGCAGCACTGGCAACAGTTTTAGTATGTGGAAAAGAACTTAGTATAATCCTCATTTTTGGTGAAGAAGATGTGAGCAAAAGAGCCATTATATTATGAACACTTCATGTTGGATCAGTAGTGACAGGCAGAACCATGGCTCATACATCTCAGTGTAGTGTTAGTGATAGAAAGAATTTAGTAGTAGTTATGAATTAGAGGTAGATAATCAATTAATGATATGATTGAAGAGTCTGATGAAAGAACTTAATCATTTGAATGTGAATAGAATAAGTGATTCATAATAATAGACCATAGTGAATAATTATGTGATGGGGAAAAGGGGGAATGTAGGTGCAATTTACTGTGCTAAATGATAATCAATCATTCTCTACCAGGGAATACACACAATCTACTGCACCAAATAATAATCAATTATTCTCTACTGGGGAATATGTGTGATCCACTGCACTAAATAATAACTAATTATTCTCTATTGGGGAATATGTGTGATCCACTGTGCTAAACAAGATCTAACTATTCTCTGCCAGGAAATACATGCAATTTACTGTGCCAAACAATAATCAACCATTCTCTATCAGAGAATACATGCAATCCACTGCACCAAACAATATCCAACTATTCTGTGCCAGGGAATACATGCAATCCACTGTGCCAAATGATATCCAACTGTTCTGTGCCAGGGAATACACATGATCCACTGTGCCAAATGATATTCAATCATTGGAAAAGCTTAAATGGAGAGACCTTTTTGGCTGTATATACTCAGAAATTGATTTTATATAGACTTTGCTTTACTCTGTCTAATAACTCAGATTTGACTTGTCTAGGGTTAGCCAGGCAAGTAACTCACCTCAATATATATATACATATTGAGTAACTTGGCTCAGACACCCTTATATTAGACTCAACTCAGACTTGTCTGCAGTCTACTCATCAATGGAAGCTTGCAAAGTGATGTCTAGGTTATTCCATGTGTGAAGTACCTGTGCATATTTGCTTTTACCCTGTCCACAGTATTTAGCCACTTAGGCCATGCAGTTGACATAAGCTATCAGCAAGCAGCTAGTATGGACATCTGTGATTATAAAGCAAGTTTACTGTAGTTTCTATAGGGCCTGTGAACCTCTGATTTAAAAACACTTTTCCAATGCCTTGCATTACTCTTCAACATCATTTGTGTGTGCAATCAGTCCTACTCTTGTAACTTCAGAGATCTTAGTGGTCCACCAGGCCTTGGCCTTGCCTTTGAGGCAGTATAAGAAATCCACATGGATTCCCTACCTCCAGGCCTTGAACTGAGGCCTACAAATTGGCCTTAGAGCTAGGGCTCATAAGCAAGCCCTCACTGCACACATCATAGATAGATATATAGATCACAAGGATCCCATATCTATAGAATTCTCAGCTTGAATACTATTATCATTCATACATCTATCTTTCATTCCTGTGATATCTTCTGATGTAGACATCTCATACCTAGCTGCAAACAACTAAATAACCTTCTTGTGAAGCCTTATTCTCACAGGCAGGTATTGAGATTCTGCTGGATCTTGGCTGCATTCCTAGTGATTATGATGATATAGACACAGTTGGTAAAGGCATTCACATCATAGTAGTAACTCTTGTCATCTTTATTAACTGTATCTCCTCTACCTAGTGTTGTAAACCCAACCTGCAAACCTGCCAGGTTGTAAACCTGAAAAGGAAAAAACCTACCTTGGGTTGAGTTCTCAGCATCTGGCAAAACCTGATGGGCCAATCAGGTCAGGGCATTCAAACTCAATTTTTTTTTTCAAACTCAATGGGTTTATGCTAGTCCCAAAGGGGTCTAGTGCCAGCCTAATGAGGCCTAGTGCTGGCTGTAATAGGATTAGTGCTATCTGACTAAGGAGAAAAACCAGCCGCTAGGCCTAATTTGACCACTACTAGGCCTATTTTGGCCTAGTGTAAACCCATCAGGTTTGAAATGGGTTGACCAGTAGAAACCTGCCAACCTGTTTTTTCAGGTTTAATCAACCAATCAAAACCTGTGAACCCATTTGGGCAGGCACCTGAGGCAGTTTTTCAACCTGAACCCAAAAAAAAACAACACTACCTCTACCTCAGGAAACAGGTATGTTCAGGTAGAAGAAACCAATGTCAGCTGGGTACTAATAAGATGAACCATCAATTACCTCTAGGAGGAGAGTGCTAGAAGGGTCTGAAGGGTTAGTACATATAGTATCAACATGGGTTATGATATATTTAAGCATTTCCTCTAGATAAAGTGTTGGCACTGCTGAGAATGGTGGAGAGGCCAGGGCCAGGACAGACTTAGAGGCCAGTAAAGGTAGTTCATCATGGGCTGCACTAATATTATCAGTGTTGCCAGACATTCTATTATGTTTGAGCAGTGCTTCTAGTATAATCAGTTCAGATTGCAGTGCAAGTCCTGTTTGTTAAGTATTTGCAGCTTGAGGCTTTACTAGTGGACTTAGAGGATTAGATGAAAGGGATTATATTGATAGAGTCTGTAGTTGTTGAGTAGTCACTGTAGTTACTTCTAGTGCAATGAGATGCTGTCTGAATAGAGAGCTATTAAAATTCTGAAATAGGGAAATTGTGGGTGCTGTTGATTTAGAATCTAGTAGTTAAATAATCTTATAAATTAATAGTTCTTTAATGAAGTCTTGTTGCTAAACTTTGTATTATAGAATATTAGTAAAAGCAGTGTCTGTTAGATGATGATATTCAGTAACTACTTGATTCAAACTTGGCCTATCTATTGCTCATGAGATTGGGCAGAGAGAGACTCTTGCTGGGGGGTTCAATTGAGAGTAAGCTTGAGTGTGAGTGGCTGGATTCTTATTATCATACTCATATGATCCTTCATGGACTGATTTAAGTGGATGTTGAGTTCTTTGAACCACAAAAGTTATCTGAGCTAGAGTATTATCCTGGAACTCAGTATGATTTGGCCACAAGCTATTAGAATACTCATCAAGTTGATGAGCTAGTTCAATGATGTATGCTGCAAATATGAAGTCATTACATGATATATGCTCTGATTATAGGACTATACAATATATAAGCTAGTCATGAGATTTTCTGAAAGGAGAAATACATGTGATGTAGCTTAGAGTGTGTTGTTGAGTGCCTACTTTAAAGGTTGAAGAGAAATGTAGATGGTGTGAGTCAGAAGGAATTAGGACACAATGAACTCATTAAATTAGCTGTAGATGAGAATGAGTATTGAGAAAAGGGATAGAAATATAGAGAAAATAAAGAGATAGAAGAATTGAATGTATTAATATTCAGTTTGATTACTTGAGGAGTAGAGAGGTTGTTGAGACCATGGAATCCTATAGCATTCAATGAGTGGAAGAGAAGTAGTAGAAACCTATAAGACTAACTATGTGAACACTGTATGAAGGGATCTTGATCTTTCACTACTTAAATATCTAGTAGCTTAAAGATATGCTATCAACTTGTAAAGTGGTGACATCTTGGGGTGTAGAAAGATGATTCATTAAGGCTGGGCCTGGGGCTGCAGTGGAAGATAACTAACTAGGCTAGTTATATGACATTACACACATAACTAGTGAACAGAAAGGAGCTACTCAGGCCATTATCATAATAAAACTCTTTACATTACTCTTCAACATCATTTGTGTGTGCAATTAGTCTTACTCTTATAACTTCAGAGATCTTAGTAGTCCATCAGGCCTCAGCCTCATCTTTGAGACAGATATTGAGATTCTGCCAGATTTTGACTACATCCCTAGTGATTGCAGCAACACAGACATGGTTGATGAAGGCATTCATGTTATGATAGTAACTCTTGTCATCTTTATCAACTGTGTCTCCTCTATCCCAGAAAATAGGCATGTCTGGGTAGAAGAAACCAATGTCAGCTGAATGCTAATAAGATGAGTTATTAATTACCTCTAGGAGAGGAGTGCTAGAAGGGTCTAGAGGATTAGCATGTGTAGTGTCAATATGGGTTATAATGTGTTTAAGCATCTCCTCTAGGTAAAATGTCTGTGCCACTGAGAACAGTGGAGAGGCCAGGGCCAGAATAGGCTCAGGGGCTGGTAGAAATGGTTCATTGTAGGCTGCACTAGTATTATCAGTGTTGCCAGACATTTTATTATATTCAAGCAGTGCTTCTAGTATAATTAGTTCAGGTTACAGTGCAGGTCTCATTTGTTGAGTATTTATGGCTTGAGGCTTTACTAGCAGACTTGAAGGATTAGATGAAAGAAATTATATTGATAGAGTTTGTAGTTGTTGAGTAATTACTATAGTTGCTTCTAATGTAGTAAGATGCTATCTGAATAGAGAGCTATTAGGATTTCAGAATAGAGAAATTATGAGTACTGTTGATTTAGGACCTAGTAGCCAGATAATCTCATGGACTGATAGTTCTTTGATGAAGTCTTATTGTCAAACTTTATATTATGAGATATTAGTAAAAGTAGTGTCTGTTAGATGATGATATTCAGTAACTACTTGATTCAAGCTTGGCCTATCTATTGCCTATGAGAGACTCTTGCTGGGAGATTCAATTAGGAGCAAGCTTGAGTGCAAGTAGCTGGATTCTCATTATTGTACTCATATGATCCTTCACAGACTGGTTCAGATAAATGTTGAGTCCTTTGAATCACAAAAGTTATCTGAGCTAGGGTATTATTCTGAAACTCAGTATGATTTGGCTACAAACTATTAGAATACTCATCAAGTTGATGAGCTAGTTCAATGATGTGTGCTGCAAACATGAAGTTATTATATGATGCATGCTCTGATCACAGGACTATGCAACATATAAGCTAGTTATGAGATTTTCTGAAAGGGGAAATATATGTGATGTAGCTTAGAGTGTGTTGTTGAGTACCCACTTTAAAGGTTAGAGAGAGATGTAGATGATGTGAGTTAGAAGAGATTAAGACACAATAAACTTATTAAATTAGCTGTAAATGAGGGTGAGTATTAAGAAAAGAGATAGAAGTATAGAGGAAATAGAGAGATAGAAGAATTAAATGTATTAGCATTCAGTTTGATTGCTTGAGGAGTAGAAAGGTTGTTGAGACCATGGAATCTCATGGCATTTAATAAGTGAAAGAGGAGTAGTAGAAACCTACAGGGCTAACTATGCAGATACTGTATGGAAGGATCTTGATCTTTTATTGCTTGAACATCTAATAGCTTAAAGACATGCTACCAACTTATAAAGTGGTGATATCTTGGGGTGTAGAAAGATGATTCATTAAGGCTGGGCCTGAGGCTATAGTGGAAGATAACTAACTAGGCTAGTCATATGACACCACACATGTGACTAGTGAACAGAAAGGGGCCACTCAGGCTGTCATCATAATATCAGGTTTGTCACAGTTAATGTAGACACCTCAGGTATGGTAGTTAATGATGCTGGCAGTGATTATATTTGAGATGCAAAATGTATTTATATGAGTAGACTCTGTAGGTATTCAATTCATAGCATTTAGATTCTTTAGTAGAGAGGTCTTAGGGAAGGCCTCCCTAGAGGTGGTAGGAGCACCATCATGAATTTGGCCCTGAATGGCCTTGATCTCAAATAGATTGTTCTCTATGCTGCAGAGCTTCATATAATACTTGAGATATATAGGAGGTTTGTTGGAGGTAATAATCTACTATAGAAGTTTAAACTTGATGACCTTTTTAAGTAGGGCCTTCTTGACAGTGTCATCCTATAGTTGGCTGCTGGCCTCCAGGATCTTCTGATTGAATCTTGGGAGAAAAGTGGTAAGTGGGTTGATTTTCTGATGAATGCTGTGCAACCAGGTTAAGGCTTTCTAGGCCACTGAAGGGTTGGAGAAAAGAATGTTGAGCTGATTGAGAATGACATTAGAGGTCATAAGAATGAGCTTGATGTTAGCCTTCTGTCATGCTGGATGGCCTGGATTGTCTGGACCACTATATTATACTCATATCTATATGAGATTCAGCTAGCCACCTGCTCAATACCTTTGCTGCTTGATAACCACCACATCATAAGACTATTCTATCAATAACCATATCTATATTATAGGATGGGCTGGGAATAACTCTTAGTGGCTATCACACCCCCTTCTTCTCATTCCTACATGCTTTCCCATGCATATCCTATTCATTGCTATTGTTCTCTATTGATGATGACATGGCATGGAACTACATCACTCCAAGAAGGTAGATCCTTTTTCTATTATGTCCACCCTGCTCTGTATATAACTATCTTGCTTCTCCCTATTCTCATGGAGGTCAGTGATCAGCTACAATTTGTGAAGGGCTACACCCTTATACTCTATATCTATAGCTCACCCAAATTTCACCCAATCTCCAACTGCCCAATCAGACACCTCCAACTGGGTCTTCATATAAATGTTTATTCACTCCAACCTCATATAATTCCCTTCTGTTTATATCACACAATCTTGTGATTTCTTTTCCTTTTTCCTTTCTTTCTCTAGTAATTACAATCTTGATTCTAGCATATAGCTCACATGATTCACTTATCAGAGCACACCTATTACATTTTGTAATTACTCACTTGATCTCTTCTTAGAGATCCTCATTATATTCACCCTCCAAACATAATTTGCATGTATAGTAGATTCTTCTGAATGCAACCTGTGCATACAGCAAACTCTTTTAAAATCTGAAATACAACTCACTCAGCTCAGCTCTACCAGACAACATGTCAGTGAAAGGCCCCAAAGCCCTAATAGTTCATATTGATATCTTATGAGATTTTCCTCCAAACTTTTCAAATTCTCCAAACTTCCTGAATCCTCCAAACTCTCTAAATCCAAACAATCTTTCAAATCCATTATGAACATGGACCCTCCACATGAAGACAGCACCCCTCCTTAGAGCCTTGATGCTGAATTCTGAAACTTCATTCAATAGCTCACAAACAAGATCAACCTCATTACTAAATAAAATCATACACCCACACCAACTTCAGCTCCTGTCTCAACTCCTACTCACCCAACTGCTCCTTTTGAGGACTTCCTGAGACACCCAAAAGAAAGGCTCATCACCCTTGAGAAATTCACAGGCAAACAAGTCTCCAAATACCCTGCCTGGTGCCTCAGTGTGGAGGCCAAAATCACTTTAGATAGCCTTGCAATTAGATCCCTCACTGACCAGGCCTGGTACATCTACACCCAACTCTCTGGTACTACTATCACCCAATTCCACTCTTAGATGAAGGTCAATGCCAAGTTCATTCCTATAACCCCTAATATCATCCTCAACCAGCTTGACATTCTTTTCTCCAACCCTTTAGTGACCCAGAAGGCCCTAACCTGGCTGCACAGCATTTGCCAGAAAACCAATCCACTCTCCACCTTTCTCCCAAGATTCAATCAGAAGATCCTGGAAGCTGGCAGCCAGCTGTGGGATGACACTATCAAGAAGGCCCTACTTAAGAAGGTCATCAAGTTTGAACTCCTGCAGCAGATCATCATCTCTATTGAACCTCTTATATACCTTAAATATTGTACAAAGCTCTGCAGCATAGAGAACAATCTGTCTGAGATCAAGGCTATTCAGGGCTGAATCCATGGTAGCACCCCTACCACCTTTAGGGAGGCCTTCCCCAAGATCTCTCTGTTAAAGGACCCAAACACTATGGATTGGATACCTACAGGGCCTGCTCACATGAATGCATTTTATGTCCTGAATATGACCACTGCTACCATTATCAACTGCCATGCCCAAGGTGTCTGCATTAACTGTGATAAACCTGGGCACAGAGCTGCCAACTGCTGCAGAACCCATGTTCCCCCAAAACTGCCTGTATGGTCTGTAAACATACAAATTAAGCCTGAAGAGGAGGAAGACTTTAAAGACATCAAGTCAGACTTGGGAAAAGACTAGCTTCTGCACAAAATTGCAAGTAGAAGCTCTCAGAGTTAGATAGAAAGACCTTTGAGAAGAAAATGACTGTTCTGATAATCCTTGTATCTACCATAGTTAATCATTCTTTTAATATGAATGCTATGATGGACAGTAGTTGCTGTTACTATTCAATGATTCACCCTCACATGGTTAACCATCATAACCTTCTGTGTATTCCAATTAACCCCTAAAAGATTGAAGGTGTCAATGGTGACACAGGCAGCTTCATACAAAACATGGTGAAGCTCAATGTTAATATTGGCAGATTTCTTCAAGAAAACACTTATGCATATGAGATTGAGAATCTCCTATATGATTTCATGCTAGGCCTATTATAGCTATCTGAACACCAAGCCCTCATCAATGCTCACAATTAATGTGTCATATTCCCTGGAGGCATCCACATCTCTAAAAAAGATGTTCATAAGACTGCTGACCTTCACCAAATCTCTGCTAACATCTATGACCTCCTCTAAAGTCACAATCAGAAATTCAAGTTCTAATCTCCCATTGAAATCTTTACCACTAGCATGGCTAACATAGAGAAGGCCCTCTCACAGCTTTCTAAGAAGCTAAAGACTGACCTCACAACAGTCCTCCCTCTGCACTACCACAAATTCCTCAATATTTTTAATCATAAAGCTGCTGAGAAGCTCCTACCATTCTGCAGTATGCACAACTACCATATCAAACTTGAGAAGATAGATGGTAAAGACCCTCAGCTGCCCTGGGGACCACTATACAACATGTCACATGACAAACTGCTTGTGCTCCACAAGACCCTTAATGACCTTCTGAATAAAGATTTCATTTAAGTTAGCAATTCACCTGCAGGTGCACCCATGCTCCTCATGAAAAAGCTAGGTAGAGGCCTCCAGTTCTGTGTCAACTATCAGGGCCTCAACTATCTCACCCAAAAAGATCATTACCCACTGCCATTAATCAATGAGACTCTCAAACAGATCAGCCAAGCCAAGTAATTCACAAAGCTGAATGTTATTTCCACATTCTATAAGATTCAAATCACAGAAGGAGATGAATGGCTAACCACCTTTCACACAAGATATAGTCTATTTGAATGGACAGTCACCCTCTTTAGCCTCACAAACACCCCAAGCACCTTCCAGAAATACATCAACTGGGCCTTATGAGACTATTTAGATGAATTTACTTCCATCTACCTCAATGACATCCTCATCTTCACCAATGGATCCCACAAGTAACATCAAGAGCACATCCAAAAAGTCCTTACTCACCTCTACAAACACAGTCTCCCAATTGATATCAACAAATCTGCCTTTAAAGTCCAAGAGACAACCTACCTCAGCTTCATCATAGAGGCAGGGAAGGGAGTCCATATGGACCCCAAGAAGATTACCACTATCCTCAAATGGGAGGCCACTACAACCATAAAAGACATGCAAGACTTCCTAGAATTCACAAATTTCTATCAACATTTCATTCAGGATTTTTCTGACATCATCAAACTACTGATTAACCTCACACACAAAGACCAGCAGTTTCTATGGTCTAAGGAGGCAGACAAGGCATTTGCACACCTTAAATAGATGTTTATCTCCACCCCAATGCTCATTACATTCAATCCTGACCACCCAATAGTGGTTGAAACAAACTCTTCCAGTTACATCACAAGCAGTGCTCTCATGCAATGAGATAATAAAGGCATCCTGCAACCCTGCACATTCATATCTAAGAAGCTCAGCCCTGCCAAAGCTAACTATGAGATCTATGACAAGGAACTCCTCACCATCATCCAATATCTAGAAGAATGAGACTCTAAACTCCACAGCATGAAAGACTTTAAAATCATCATAGATCATAAGAACCTCTGATATTTCACAACAACCTATAAACTCTCCAAATACCAGATGTGCTGAGCTAAATTCCTCAGCCACTTCCATTTTATGATTCATTACTGCCCTGGTACAGAGAACTCCATGGCTGACACCCTCTCTCAACATGAATAGGATATGCCTTCTAAAGACTCCAATGCCCACTGGGCAAACCACAAACAGAGACTACTAGATCCACAGACCCTTAAAGAATCCAAAGTAACATCATATAGAGCAATACATGCCTTGCCCATCACTCTACTAATCACAACTGCTTCATTTCTGCTCCAGGGACTCTGGGACACTGCTGCCACCTCCAATGAATGTCTTCAAATGATGATCCAGATCATCCAAGATAAAGCTTGCCACTTTCCACCTGAACTCCAAGCCCATGTTGACATCACTAAATGCTCTGTAGATCCCAACTCCCAACTACACTTCCAGGGGAGGCAGTGGGTTCCTGATTCAGAATTGTTGCACACCCAAATCATACAAGAAACTCATGATTCTCTGATGATCAGTCACTCAGGCCACAAAGCACTCTACTGAATTTTATCCCAAGATTTCTACTGGCCTAATATGTCTCAGAGCATCCAACAGTTCATCTGGAACTGCAATGTCTGTCAATCCATCATCACCTGGTGGGACTACTGCCAAGGTCTGCTCAAATCTCTCTCAATCCCCAAACATGTCTAGCACAATGTCACCATTGATTTCACAGTAGACCTCCCCATGAGTGACAGCTGCAAGAATATCCTTATCATTATTGACCATCTCAGTAAAGGTGTTATCCTTAAACCCTGTGTGAAGATGAACACACCTACAGTGGCTAAAGCCTTCCTCTGAAGTCCATTTTATTGCCAGCATTAAACTGGCCGCTGGGACCAGGTAAGTATATATATACTTACCTGGTTACTCATTTTTCATTAATAGTTAGTTCCATTTCATACATATTTTATTACTTTTCCTGCATGGTCCCATTTGGTCCCACAGGCAGAAAATCAAACCAAACCAAACCAAACAGGACCATGTAGTTTAGTCCCATTATAAACTAAAATATTTTATATTTTAAATAAGTTAAAATGTATTTTAAATGACTTTTTAAAACTAGGAAATTTTTAATCCAATTTTGACCCTGGAAATCTAGGAAAATTCCCTAAAAAGTATACTAAAAATAGTAGTTTTTTGCCAAGAAATGCCAAGAAGTGACATGGAAGTATCATGGAATAATCCTAGTTATGTTTGGTCCCATTTTAAATTAAAAAGGTTGGTCATTTTACCTGTTTTAAAATTTAAAATCATATTTTAGTCACTCATGTGTGACTAAAATCAAATCAAACCAAATTAAACATGCATGAAAATTCATGGTCTCAGCAGCCAGTCTAGCCAGCATGATCTACCCCATACAATTGTCTCAGACCATGGGACCCAGTTCATCAGAGCTGTCTGGAGCCAAATCTGCCAGCTCCTCAAAATCTCCCAGCACCTCTTGACTGCCTATCACCCTAAAACTGACAGTAGCACTGAACATATGATCCAGACAACTAAGAACTACCTCCAAAAGTTCTATTCATACATCCAGGATGACTGGAATGAACTCCTCCTACATGCTAAACTCATAATTAATGGCTGTAATACTATCAGCACTGGTGTTAGCTCATTTTTTCTCTCATATAGTTACAACCTCAAAGTCCTTAATCTTGCTGAATCACCCAAACCTTCCACTTCACCCTACAGTCCAATTCAAATCACAGACACCATTGTCTTGAAACTTCAGCAAGCCTATAAGTGGGCTGAATCCTCCATGGCCAGCACTCAGCAGGATTAATAGGATCACATGAATGCCCACTGAAATCCCACCAAACATTACAAGGTGGATAATAAGGTCTGGCTAGACCTCTAAAATATCACAACTGATTGCCCATCTTGCATGCTTGACTACCAATATGCCAAGTACACTATCATTGAAGTCCTGGGAAGTTATAACTACCACCTTGACATGCTGCCTAGGATCTACAATGTGTTTCATATGAACCTGCTCTGCAAAGCCTCCACTGATCTATTCCCCTCACAAGAGATCACCAACTGGCATCCACCTGGCATCATCAGGGAAGACAATGAGGTAGAATATGAGATTGAAGCCATCCTCAACTGCTGCTGCTGTGGATGAGGATTCCAGTACCTGGTGAAGTGGCTCAGATATGAAGCCTCTTTGTGGGAACCAATCTCTGCACTGCAAGACACCACTGTGCTTGCCCATTATGAAGAGCTGTACCTGCCTGATGAGACTCTACCTGCACTACCTCACATCTGATTTTCTGACCCCTCCTGCCCACCCTCTGAATCTGAATAGGGGGGGATAATGTGAAGGGCTATGCCCTTATACCCTATATCCATAGCTCACCCAAACTTCACCCAATCTCTGACTGCCTGATCAGACACCTCTGACTGGGCCTTCATATGAATGTTTATCTGCTCTGACCTCACATAATTCCCTTCTATTTATATCACATGATCTTATGATTCCTTTTCCTTTTTCCTTCCTTTCTCTAGCAATTACAATCTTGATTCTAGTGTATAGCTCACACAATCTGCTTATCAGAGTGCACCTATTACATAATTCTTCTGAAGACATATCTTTTTCTTGCTCTAGCAAACCACTCCATTCTTCCTCTTGCATGGCACAATTACCTCCATCTATAGTGCCCTGCTGGAGCTATTACCTCCATGTCTAGTTATCCTTTGGAGCTATTACCTCCACATATCATTATCACCTGGAGCTAATTGCCTCATATTGACATAGTAGCTAGAGCCCAGATAAGTCCCAGCCTCTGCTTAGCTGCCCTCACCCCTGCTAGCCTTACCAATTCATAGCTAAGACCTTAATGCAGCGCTTATTAGATGGCTTATCCCTGACCAGCCTGCCATCCTCACACCTTCATTCAAGAGTGGAATTGGGTGATAGCAGTGCTAGAGAGTTAGGTATAGATATATCAGGCCTGATCAGTGAGAGATCTAATTGCATGGCCATCCAAAGTGATTTTGGCTTCCACACTGAGACACCAGGCAGGATATTTGGCAATTTATTCACCCATGAATTTCTCAAGGGTAATGAGCCTTTCTTTTGGGCATCTTGGGAAGTCCTCAAAAGGAGTGGTCAGGTGAGTAGGAGTCAGGACAGAAGCTGGAGTTGGTGTGGATGTATGGTTTTATTTGGCAATGAGGTCAATCTTATTTGTGAGCTGCTAAATGAAGTTTTGAAATTCAGTATTAAGGCCCTGAGAAGGGGTGCTGTCTTTATGTAGCAGGTCCATGTTCATAATGGATTTGAAAGATTGTTTGGATTCAGAGAGTTTGGGGGATTCAGGAAGTTTGGAGGATTTAGAAAGTTTAGAGGAAAATCTCATGAGATATTAATGTGAACTGTCAGGGCTTTGGGGCCTTTCACTGACATGTTATCCAGCAGAGCTGAGCTGATTGTATTTTAGATTTCAGAAGAGTTTACTGTATGTGTGAGTTATATTTAGAAGAATCTACTATACATGCAAATCACATTTAGGGGGCAAATATAATGAGGATCTCTAAGTAGAGATCAAGTGAGTAATTACAAAATGTAATGGGTGTGCTCTGATAAGTGGATTATGTGAGCTATATGCTAGAATCAAGATTGTAATTGCTAGAGAAAGAAAGGAAAAAGGAAAAGAAATTATGAGATCATGTAATATAAATAGAAGAGAATTATGTGAGGTCAGAGTGGATAAATGTTCATATGAAGGCCCAGTTGGAGGTGTCTGATCAGGCAGTTGGAGATCAGGCAAAGTTTGGGCAAGCTATAGATATAGAGTATAAGGGCATAGCCCTTCACACAGATCATCTGATCAAGTGAGTACTGTAATTAAGCTTGGCAAGTAATTATTACTTATTAGAGTGAAAATAGCACTAGCATTCAGATAACACTGGAAATGTCTCTAAAAGCTTATTGTTGAGATAGATTTCACATCATCACTTTAACCTAATAGCTGTTAAATATTAGTCAGTGTATGTATAGTATATTAAAGTAAATTATATAGTATTAGTGAGTATACCTCTATCAGCCTTGTCATTCAGCAGGAAGCCATGTTTAATTAGATTATATTTAAAATGATAGGTTGCTTCTTATTTGCATGTCCTCCTCATATGAAATTGGCAGTTAGTGTTGCTTTTTTTTAGTATTATATGATGTGTGCTAGGCACACTGCCTTTCTTCCCTAGCTCATGTTGCTGTGAGTAGGGATTCAATTGGTAATAACTATTTAGTTAGTATTTACAGTTCTCATTGGTTGACATAATTTAAGTTGTTTTGGTATTGGATGTTATTTTGATATTAAATGGTGTTTTAATATTAAATAGATAGTTGAAGTAAGGTTGCCAGATTGAAAGCATTGAATGAAAGCATTCTAATGAAAGTATTCTAATAAAAGTGTTCTAATGAAAGCATCTGAGATTCTGAATGAAATTGTGCAGATAAAAGCATACAAATAAAAGGTCCTAATGAAAGCATTTGAATCAAAGTAATGAGAGTCAAGTGATCATGTTATAAGATTAAGGTTGTTGAAAGGAGAGAGTTAAGTAATCATATTATATAGAGTGCAGATGAGGCCGAGTAATTATGAGTATAAAGCTTGACTCAACTCGGAAATTACTCGTTTTAACTCGCCTTGAATAGGCCTACTTATTACTTGGATATTCCTTGTTTTAAGCCTACAAAAACTCGGATATTTCGAATATTATCCAGGTAATTTCAAAGCTATAAAAAAGTATAGATTGAAGGCTTTTTGAAGCTTTTTAAGTAGTTATTCTATAGTAAATGTATATAAAACTATTAATATTTTAATAAAATACACTAATAATATGATTTTTAATGATTTTTAATAGATTTTCTACTATTCTTATTCTATTATAAGTCCATTTTGAGCTATTTTTTTAAATTATCCAGTAAATACTCAAGTTTTTACTCATTTTGACTCGCCCCGGGCATATATATATATAACTCGGATTTGACTCGCCTAGGGTTAGCCAGGCGAGTAACTCACCTTGATATATATATATATATCAAGTAACTCAGCTTGGATATCCTTATATTAGACTTGACTCGGACTTGTCTGCACTCTAATCATATAGTGAAGTTAATATTATTAGAATATAAAGGTTCAGTGATGACTTATAACATGTTGTGTGGCCACCCCCATCTAACCTTATAAATAGAGCTAAATCTATTTAAGCTTTAGGGTTCAGTCCTTAACTCAATTATTCACCTGAGAAGCCTACAAGCTTTTCAACTAACTTCTTGCAACACCACAATAATCTGACCTATTATTAACTTACTACTACCATCTCACTACCAACATTAGAGATTTAGAGCCAACTTTGATGAACAAGCTCAGCCAGTAAGTCATACTGCATTCTCTATTTATAACATTTTCATTCTGATCTTTACATCTAGCCTCAATCTGTTGCCAACTTCTCACCACCACCCTACTAACTTTAAAGCTAACTTTAGTGAAGAAGCTCTAAGTCAGCCAGTAAGTCATACTGCATCCTCTATTTATAACATTTTCATTCTGATATTTACATCTAGGCCATCATGGATGCCCTATCTAATAAAGAGATTAGTAAAGTTATAGGCTGTGCAGTATGAGATCTGAATCAGCTTAAGGCTAGATTTAATATATGGCTTGCAGTATCCTCCAACTATCATGCAGTCAAGTAGGATACTAGCTATGAGAAGCAATTCAGAATTCACACTATCAATAAATGTATCAGTTAAGACCTGTTGGATGTGATGGATATTCCTGCTAAATAAGCAGAGAAACCTCTTAATAATGATAGATACATCACAGGTAATTACTAAATTATTAGTATTAATCTCTTTAGCAAATAAGTCTATATGATGACTCAGAAATACAGTAAGAATCAGCAACCATCTAATCCTAAAATAGCATCTAATTCTATAATAGCATCCAATCCCAAAACATCATTCAATCCTAAAATACTATTTAATTTCAAAACATCAACACCAATCTATTCATTAGTTGAATCTAAAAAGCTCAGTTTTGAGTTCTAGAAGCTCTCACTACTAACATGGCAAACTCCATCAGCATATCAATCAGAGAGACCAATGATAATGGCTAGCTATAGTAGTAACTGTGGGTCTTTACTGCTCTTCACTTGTGCTTCAGATTTTAGAGCTGCTAAATCAACACTAAACATGCTTGATAACTAGATCTAACATATGAAGTTCCCCACTATTAACTCTCTGGTGAATGAAGACAATCAGCTCACTATGTGCATACTAGTAGATCTAGTATCTTATGTTGCTGAGGGACTGAACCCAGTTGACTGTCTTATAAAGGAGGACTATAGTGACTGGCTGAAAGAGCTAAAGAGTAATAGCATCATTCATTTTAACTTAGAGGCTCAGTGGGTCTTCCTTATAAATCTATACTATTCAGAATGATCAGTTGGTGTTAGAATCAGTCAAGTAACCTCATAGATCATCCAATGTAAGACAGCCTTCTTTGTAGATAGAGCAGCCAAACCAGATATGCTATTACAGCAGTGGGTAATTCAATTTAAGATATAGGAGAAATTCAATAAGTGCAAACATCCAGCCAGCTTTAATGATGATAATGGCAACATTGAAGCCTCAAAATATAATACTATTTCTACTATACCATTCAATGCTGAAATAGATAGTCTAATCCTAAAAGATAATTTAATCCTAAAAGATGATTCAATCCTAAAAGACAATTCAATCCCAAAAGATGATTCAATCCCAAAAGATGATCCACCAGTCAAGTCATCTCCTAAGGTGCCTACATCCCCTGCTGATACCACTGGTGGTGCAGAAGAGGATCAAATGGCAATAGACTCTCTAATACTTAGTCTGCCAGTCAAGTCATCTCTCAAGATACTCTCATCTCCTGCCAATCCAGCTAGTAGTACAGAAGACAGTTCAACACCAAAAAATACTACTTAAGAGCCCATTGAGGTCTTTGATTCTGATGGCCAGTCAGAAACCAATGTCAAGACTGATTATCAAAATGATTTTGCTGATCTTAATGAAGTAGGTCTGATGTTCCAAGTAGTAGACATAGAAGGATACCACTAACTTAATAAACATATAGAGAGAATGTTTGCATACTTCTTCATATTTGAGGATAATAGTATTAACTACAAATCTTCTGCACCTGAAATCAACATACTATATATGAAGAAAGTTAGCTTCATGTATCAGCTATTTACTACCTTCTGGATCCTGATGAATGACAAAAGGCCCACAAGGGGAGAGATTTTAGGTGACAAGATGAGAGTAGGAAAGATCACTGAGCTTCTCACCTATATTATTCTTAGATTCTTGGTGGCATTAAATTATATATCAGTTTGTTGCTCCTAGGAACTTAATTCTGACACTGCCTATACACACTATTTACAAGATGTGGATACTACTGCCTCATGTCCAATATAATCTTAATGGCCCTTTAGGTGTGTCTGTGCCATACATAAAGAGCTAGATACTAAACTGAGGGCACTGAAGGTAGTATTTAAAATTAATCTAGAGGCATCTCTTATTGTAGTCCCACCATCCCTTCTATCTGTATGGGTTAATGAGTTTATTAAGGTTGTCAATTCTGAGTTACTATTATAATTATTCATGCAGCCCCTCATAGCTTTCAAGGTTGCTATGGAAAAGAGGATCCATGAATGCAGTCCAAGTGCCAGGATGTATTTACTTTTAGACATCAACTTGAATCAATGAGTGTCTAATAATTGTATTATTCTGACCTCACCACTGATGATGGACCATATGCATGGTTAGTTAGTAAAATCATGACATCTATGGAGCTGAGGCCTACTAGTCTGTAATGAATATCATCTGGAGAAGAGATAGAATAGTGCTAATATCCATTAGTTTCATTCTATACTGAGCTTGAATTATAATGGGATAAAGAAGGAGGATGATCAGTAGTCTCACCTCAATGTCTAATTAATGAGTAGAACCCCCTTTAAGAAAGACCCTGAAGACATATATGATTAGATGAACATTCTGGAGGATAATTATTGGAAGGATTCAGATATACTACATCATGCCTGTCAGAAGGAGTTCAAAAGGCTCAGCCAGGATACCACTACTACACTGAATAACTATATGAAAAAAGGTTTCACAGGGGCATCTAGGGCCTGGCTGAAGAAATTGATCATTTCATTCAGAAAGATTCTCCAACACATTATGATCCAGTGAGGCTCTAAGTATGAATAATTTAGGAAGAAGATTATCAACCTCTCCCCACACACAGATAAGGATGTCATTCTTTACCTAACTAATGCTCAAAAAGACACTCTACAGTAAGTAAAGGATGCAGCCATTGTGGCTACTAGGGCAGCCTACATGAATGCCCATAACATGTGGTTGCAAGGAGGTTCAAAGGAGGAAGAATCAACCCTGTGGATAATGAACTTTTTCAAAAAGTCTCACCATTCTTACATGCTAGTAATTTTTCCTGGAGCTCTAGATATCATTTAATTCTAAAACAATGTTGAATCCCAAAACAACATCAAATTCTAAAACAATGTTAAATCCCAAAATAATGTTAAATTCTAAAATAATGTTGAATTTCAAAACAATAATGATCATAAGGATGTGGAGGATGAGGATTCCAGTGAGAATGAGTTAGAGTATAAAGATGAGAATGGAGACTCTGAGGACTCAGAGTACTTTGAAGATAGAGTTATTGAGGGGTTTCATTTCATCAAGAAGGAACTTAAGAAGGGTGGATGAACTTCTCAATTAAAAAAGAAACCTTTATTATCTCCTATACCCTACACCCTCTTTCTTATGGATCTGATCAAGGGTGAAAAGGTGCAGTATGTTAAAAAGAAGCTGGCTGAACTGTTAATGTCTGAAGACTATAATAACTGCACAGAGAAATTGATGATAATTATCCCTAGCCCTACTGTTATTACTATTTTGGAAGAGGTATATTTACTTACCCCTCTTGAATTTACATGGTACAACAGTGCAAGCTAACTGGATTCTAGTACCTCAAGAAACTAAATTATCCTGTTGTGACACTATATGGGTCTGTAAAGCTCATAGACAGATAAGATCTAATTAATGCATTCAACTTTAATAAGGTATCATCAAACTGTAGTGATAGGAAAACTCTACTTGTCATCATTGCCACTTCAATAATTCTTATCTAAGAATTCACACTTGTCAGAGCCTGCAATCTGATTCTGATGGCCCCTGAATGACTGTAGACTAATAAACAACAGACTATAAGCTAGATTACTTAAATAGGCCAGAAAAATAATCATACTTACTACTACTAATTAATCTGTGGAGACCTAAAGCTTGAAGAGGGAATTATTAACCATCAGAACTTGCAGTAGAAGTTTAATGATATGGCTATGCAAGCATCAGATAAGTTGCTTGATTAATTAGTATAGAAGAAGTAGTAGAGGGAGGATGTGATGAGTCTAGCATGATATCTAATATCAAAAGAATAATGTATAATGTCAAAGCATCTATTGTAACTGCAAGATGAACAGGGTTGAGAACCAGTTAGAGCTAGATTTTATATTTAGTAGCTGTAAAGTAATAATAATAGTCATCTTGCCTTTTCATTTATTAGAATTATCCTTTGAATACTCTACTCTAAGTTATATGCTTCTGTAGTACTCTATCCTGGCCAACATTCACAGCTCAATGTGATTTGCAATGTTAGTGGTCTAAGAACCTTCATAGTTATTTGATGACTTGTAAATTTAGTGATTTAATATTTGCAGTTGGTTAGTACCACATGACTTGCAAATTTAGCAGTCTAATGTTTGTAGTTGCAAATTTGATGGTTGATTAGCATCATATCACTTGCAAATTTAGTAGTCTAATATTTGTAGTTGCAAATTTGCCAGTTAGTTGGTACTATGTGACTTGCAAATTTAGCAGTCTAACATTTACAGTTGCAAATTTAGCAGTTGATTAGCACCACATGATTCACAATATTCACACTAGCAGAGATTATTAGTCACCACCTGCTGAATGTTGTGATTTGGAGTTTTATTAGCCATTTTACATTAATTTTTCTATTCACATAGAGATTGCTTCAGATCATAAATATGACACATAAAAAATAAACTGCTGATGGACACCTATACTCTCATGATAGTTATAGGTTTATAGCATCAAATCTAAGTGAATTTAGTTGATATGAGTTTCATTGCCACAGAAAATGCATCTGAATTAACTTGAAATCTATTATAAATAGTGTTCAGAGAGGAGGGACACAGGAAGATGATAGAGCTATCTATATGTAAGGTGAGTTTAAACTGTTATTTAATGTTAGATAGTAATTGATGTTAATTGCCAGTTAACTTCAACCCTTCTGATGTACTGTGAATTAATGGAGATAATGATATAGCCATGTTGATGAATTCTGAGTCCTCAGTAGAGCTCTTAAATGTGCAGGCAGGGCCATGATTATTTGAATTTATAGTTATCATACTATTATTTCCAGTACAGGAGGGCTGCCTCAGTGCAACTACAGTATAGATGGTTGCCTATGAGTAAGAGTTAGAATACTTAGTCAGGGCACCACTGGCAATGGCACTAGATCCACCTTCACCTCTAAATGGATGGATATGGGATAACATCTTCTATCCCTTCAAAAATGAATAAGACTTTGGCTTGGTAATGTACAGTGGCGTCCACTAATTCTACATACAGTTTAGCGCTGCTCGGCTATTTAGCTTATATAGATGCAGCTTCCCCCACCACACCATGGATCAGGATTCCAAAATACCCACCAAATACCTGTTAAAAATGGGGAACAGGGGTCAAAATGTTCCTCAGGCCTTGGTTGAGTGCATTCTACAGCTTCATGAGCAAAGAAAATCATTTGGAGCTATTGCCTTAGCTTTATCCCTCCTACATTCAACTATCTCCTCCATTGTCTACCGTGCATCAAGCCTGAAAAACCTATCGCTGTCAGCTAAAAAACCAGTCGGCCGACCTGGAAAGCTATCAAGAAGGGGGGAATGCTGACTATTAAGGGCTGTAAGCCTGTGGCCTTTTAATCCTCTATCCAGCTTTCAAACACCTTCAAAATCAGGCCACCAACTCTCTTGCAATACCGTACGGTCCTATTTCCAAAAGAATAATAAATATTCTTATAAACCACGCCGCAAACCCTACCTCAAGCCTATACACATGTGAAATCGGCAGAAATATGGCCAGATTCATAGAAATTGGACCTTGGAAGATTGGGCCTGTGTTAGCTTCTCAGATGAAGCCTCCTTTGAGACAGAATTGGATATCTCAAGCCAGTTTGTATGCTGTGAGCCTGGTCAAGCTTTCAATCCAACTTATCTCCTTCCTACATTCAAATCTGGGCGAACTACAATCAGTATATGGGCTGCTATAAGCTGGGATTTCAAATCAAAGCTTATCTTCCTTCCACTGTCAGAGAGGATGAATTCCACCAAGTATATCAAGATTCTATCTGATTTCGGCCAGGAATTCTATCAGAGAATCTTTGAAAAGAGGGGGATTGCCAGTTGGATGGATGATGGAGCAAGATACCATACTTCTAAAGCTACAACTAAGTGGCTTGGGAATGCTCAGATGGAACAGATGGAATGGCCAGCACAATCACCAGATTTAAATCCAATTGAGAACTTATGGGGGATTATGAAATACCAAATTACAAAGATAAGGCATAGGATACACAGCTCAGAGGTGATGAAGGAGGAATTACAAAAGATATGGGATTCAATTACACAGGAGGAGATACAGGCCTTAATTAGCTCTATGCCACAGTGGATAGAGGCAGTTCTTGATGCTAAGGGTGGTGCAACTAAGTATTGAAAAATCTATCACCCCAGATGTATTCCCTATGTTCTATTCTATATAATATTCTATTCTTATAGCCATATCTACTATATTAGTTGAGATATTCAATTCTTTGCGGAGTTATCTTATACTTCATGAGGCCGCCAAGACGCTACTGTACGTATAATTATTGGACACCGCTGTACTTTAATGACAATCAGATGATAAAGAGAGATGTAACTGCCTGGTTCAAAACCTCTGTATTGAAAACTTGGAGTAACCAGTTGAGCTTTGGTAGTGCAGATGAAGGCAATGCAAGCTTAATGCTATTAAGTAGGAAATACTAATAGGAAATTGAAGAGTAAAGATTATAGTAGTAGATAGTATGATTAATAACAGTTCTATCAATGAATACTAGTTCTACTATCAGGATGTTCTATCTATTATCTCCTTTCTGCTTGAATATGAAGCTTTCAAGAAACATCTTACCTATGTGCCTGTATGAGTATTCAATCAAAAGAATCATCAAGTATACACTGAGATACACACTGTAGATTGGTGGTGGAACACCCAGGAGAAACTTGAGGATGAGACTATTGTTATGCTATTATTTATCACTATTAATAAGATGATTCTAACTCAACATCATAGTGATTTATCTACCTGGCTAATTTATATGACAATCAGGAATCTGAATAGTTGTATGCAATAAAAACAAGATGTCTCTAGTTTGATTCTGATTGGGTTTCTGCCCATTATCAAGATGAAGGAGGATCAGGGTACCAAAGCAACTATCTATTATATAGTTATGAAATGGATTTTTGAATGTGAGTCATCCTAAAGAGCCTTAAGTAATGTATTGAAAATAAAGCTGATAGCTTCACAAGTCATTGAAAAACTTTCAGTTAATAATACTATCATTCTTTATGCTAATAAATGTTACTGGAAGTGTTTTCCTATCATTACTGAATTGATGGCTAACTATGAAGAACAGACCATTCTTATGAGAGTTAAGAGTAACCCACACTGTATGATATGCTAGGTCCCCCTAAAAGAATGTGATAATCTATGAACTAGATGGCCATTATGAATATATAAATATATGAAAGATATCATTTAACAACTAGAAAGAGATGAAATTGATACTGATATGAGTATTCACTCTGTATCTAACTTTGCCTGGGGCCATAAATTCACTAATATTTATATGGCAATGATGCTTGATCCCCTACATTAGTTACTTAAAGGGTTGCTTGACTATCTACTGACCTGGTGTAGATAGCACCTGAAGGATACTATTTGCAAGAGAAGACAGACTGATTCTATAATGACTATGTTAATAGAGGATTTGGGTGGTATAAAGTAACTTAATGAGTAGTTGAAGCTGGTTCCTAGGTTTACTAGGCTAAAGATATTTTAAAAGAACTTCAGTGAGGTTAAGTAATGAACTGAGGTTGAACAGAAAGCTCTAATGCAACAGCTAATCCCTATCATTGCACCCTTAATTAAAGGTTCAGAGGTAGATGCTATAATTTTTTTCTCATGGGTAATTATAGACTTCTGAATGCTTATTGATTACTGATCTCATAATGATGAAACTCTAGAGTACATGAAAACTATATTATATTAAATTGATAAGTTAAAATATATCTTCAGTAAATATCAAAAGGATAGCTACTTTAACTTCCTGAAGTTCCATGTTATTCAACACTATGTTGGTTTTATTTGATTGATGAGGACTACTAATAGTGTGGATACAAGTAGCTCAGAGAGTGCTTACAAATATTGAGTGAAGGAGCCATTCAGTCAAATAAATAAGTATAATGAGCATAATAAGTTTAAGGTCCAAATTATTAAATATATTATATACTGAGTTAACTGCCAGACTCTTCAGCACAGCATTAAGGCTCACATGTAAATAGTCAGTTCTTCAAGCAAATTTAATGCTCTTATTGATGCCAAGGTTAGCAAGCCCAGCACAGCTCTTAATCTGATGGCCTATAAGTATAAGGAAGCAAAAGGGGAAGGCCTTCTACAGGATAAGATACACTTTGGGAGTCTATATCAGCAACTGTAGTTGAATGGTCTTCAGGAGGCATTTACAGTATTTATATGAGAGATGCAAAAGAAATATGATAGTATGGAGAGCTCTGAAATTATGATTAATCATCTAGAGTCAGATTCTTTCTGAGTGGATGAGTATGTTGTGCAGCTTCATGGATCAATATTCTATTAGCAAATTAATGGATATGAGCTGATGAAAGAAGATAGACTGAAATAGAAGCTAATTAGATGTAGTCTCAAGTGAGAGGAAGGGAAGAGCTAATATAAGGATTATATCTGAGTTCAGAAGAAGAAGGTAGATCAATAGTCTCTCATAAATAGATAGAGAGTTGAATGCCTTGAGGTCATTCTTACAGTTGAAGATCATACACAGAGGATCTATAATGAGAATTCTTTGCAAAGTATTATATATATGGGTGCCTTCATTAATATTTTCCAGCTTTGTGGAGGATCAACTGGACTTCCACATGAGATTACTGATATACTTGAGATTGAGAAGCCTACTCTGAGTCAGATAAATTAAAGATAGTATCTAATCAACTGATAGTTCTACTCTTTAGAACATGTGGTTTAAAGTGCTCATATAATTTCAAAGTTTTTCTCATTGAAGTAGGGTTAACAGCTGATGTACTTTATCAATCATTATATTAATTAGGACTAATATAATACTATCTACCATTCTAACTTTATGAATTTAGCAAGAAAGCAGGTGGATATATGGGAAAAAAGACTGAGAAATGCAGGCATGGGAGGATGATGATTTAACAAGTAAGTTATAGAAGTACTACTTTTTGAATTCACTTAATTAATTAATAGAGTACACAGAATGACTATGAGATTAATGGTGGTAGTAGTAATAGCTAATAGTAGCTCTAATAGTGAATGATTGAGGTGACAGCTAATGATAGCATTAACATGCAGAATATGGTGGCTTTTACAGTGCTGCTAAGGTTCAGAAGATTAAAGAGTAATACAAGAAACCTACTTCCTTAGACTTCATATTATGATAGCTGCATGAAGGATATTTCTGAATACAGAGAGAATATTAGTAGTTATAACTCCACCATCAGCAACCATCAGGACCTATAATATGACTCTGATAGTAATAATAATCCTGACATATCAGAGTCAAGCAACATGGGAGTAATAATAATCCTGACATATCAGAGTCAAGCAACATGGGAGTAATAATCTACTCTACTTAATGAGAACCTTCTGCCTCCTAGACCACAGCAGCCACATGAAGAGTGTTTTTAAATACAGAGAGAATATGAGTAGCTATAACTCTACCATCAGCAATGCCAGTATATCAGAGTCAGGCAGCATAGAGGTAATGACCTGCCTTACTCAATGAGAACCTTCTGCCTCCTAAATCATAGTAGTCACATGAAAAGTATTTCTAAATATAGAGAGAATGTCAGCTGCTACAACTCTATCATTAGCAACCATCAGAACCTATAATACAACTCTAATAGCAATGATGATGCTGGCATGTCAGAGTTAAGTAATATAGATACTAGCACTAGAGGCATCTAATTCAAGTAGGATTTTAGATGGTAAATAAGAATCACCAAAAGAGCTGCCTTCTGGCAGAAAGCTGAAATAGATGCATGAGATGATATTAGAGGAAAATTTTGGTAATATAAAAGATCATATTATCACAAACTATAAAGTTATGTTAGTCTGCAGAACAGCTCTCAATAATATAGACAAGAAGATAATATTCTCAATTAAATACTACTAGAAATAATGAAGATGAATTTATCTTAAATGCTTGAACCTATTAAGTTTAAGTCCTCTCAGTGAGAGCTCTCAATGTTATTATTTATATTACTTTTTAAATATTTAGTATCTCCTAATGTCAGTGCACCCCTCAGCTCCAAGAAAGAAATCATTTAAGCACTGAAGGTTATACTTAAGCAACAGCAAATAATAGCAGTAATAACAGTAATGGTGAAGGGTAATAGGAAATAATGGTAGCAACAGCAAATAATAGCAATAATAGCTAACTACTAACTATAATAGTAACAGCACATAAGGGTGGTAGCTAACAGCCAACAGCTAATAATAACAGCAATGGCAAATAATAGCAATAACAGCCAACTGCCAACTATGACAGTAACAGCACATAATGGTAGTGATCAATGGCTAATAGCTAATAATGATAGTAATAGCAAATAATGATGATAATAGCTAACTACTAACTATAATAGTAATAGCACATAATGGCAGTAGCTAATAGCTAACAGCTAATAATAATAGTAACAGCAAATAATGATGATAACTGCTAATTATGGTAGTAATAGTAAATAATGGTGATGACAGCTAACCACTAAATATATATGAAGTGGGTTGAGTCATAGAATGCTATTAGTAGTAAGGAAAATCTGGGTATTTTAGTGCAGTTTTACTCATTACCTTTTAGTCACATAGTGAGTAGTTTGATCTCTCTACTCTAACCTCCTCTTTTCATTCTATCCTCATCATCCTATATCTTCTGCCTCTTCACTGTATATATCTTATATCTATACTGTCACTATGTTTATATCTCATTCTAATGAGCATCTTTTATTATCTTCTAGGCCCTGCCTGGCCTTCAGTCCTTCTGTTTTCTTGCTACCTTCAGTGATTATTTAAAATCCTATTTGAATAGGTGCATGAGGCAGCTCTGTTAGCTCTGTCAGTACAGTCTATCTTCATTTCACCTGCTACATCTACTCAGTTGATCTCTGAGTTAGAGGTCTGTGATTACTAATTGTATGAGATCAATCATTATTTTGACAGTCTCTTTAGTCATCTTTATTGATCCTGATGTTCTCTACATGTCTGTATGCTACTCATCCTCTATGTGGATTCTATTTCATCCTCATTTACTGCTGATTTATTTCCTCTTTTGGATTTTAGACTACTATCTCTCCACATTATTAGTGTTGGCATTAAATTGTTAGTTCATTCATAAAATTATGAGATTATGTTAGCTTGGCTTCTATATCTTCATTTAGCATATAGTAGTAAGGGAAAATAAAGGTAACAATGACTAATAGCTAATGATGACAGTAACAGCAAATAATGATAATAACTGCTAATTTAGCAGCAGCAGCAAATAATAGCAACAACAGCTGACTACAAACTATGACAGCAATGGCACATAATGGTAGTAGCTAATGATTAATGGCTAATAATAACAGCAATAACAAACATTCCTGGGTGAAAAGTTTGCTGTTACCTATAGGTACTAGGTTGTTCAAAAAAACCCTAGTATATAACTTATAACCAGTGCAAGGTAATAATTAAGCAGGAGCATGCACAGGCAATTAAGTGTGAAAGAAGTGACACTACTTCATCTATAACTTAAATCTTATAACACAAAAGGAGCTGAGTAGCTCCTTATCCATTGAGGAAGGTGATTCTGATGTTAAAGTTACCTCTGCACTAAATTATGGCAGGCACAAAATTGAGATTATCAGCCTTTTAGACAATAATTAGATATTAATAATTAGGTATCTTGCCACTTAGGATTTTGTGCCTCATCCTGATAGATGCCCCTGCTACTGAGAGGATGCCATTACTATTATATGTCACAGTAATTATACAACTATATATAATATATATATACAGTAATAACCCAAGTGAAAGGTGCACAGGACAGAAAGCTGAAAATCACACCAGCAAATAATGGCAGTGGCAGCTAATAATTAATGATAACAGTAATAGTATATAATGGTAGTAGTAGATGACTAATAATAACAGTCATTATCATTAACTTTAGAACCATAAGGGCCTTATACTATAATACTACTAATAATAATAATAATAAAGATAATTTAAAGTAATGTGTGATACACACCTGCACCTGTGAGATGACCAACAATAACAGCAACAGTAAATAATGATAATAACTACTAATAATAATAACAATAGCATATAATAATAGTGGTAGATAATAAAGATGATCCAATGCAACATACAGCACATGTTTGTGCCTGTGAGACAACTAATAATAACAGCAACAGTAAATAATGATAATAACTACCAATAATAACAGTAATAGCACATAATGATGATAGTAGACAATCAATAATGACAGCTATCACTATTAAAAAGTAGGCTCTATTTCTTTCTGCAACTCTTTCTACTCCTTTTTAATAACTCTTTTGCTTGCCCTCACTTCATAATATGCTATTTAGACTTCCTAATATTTTTTAAAGCAATATACAGCATGCATCTGTGCTTATGAGACTACCAATAATGACAGCAACAGCAAATAATGATAATAACTACTAATAATGATAGCAATAGCATATAATGGTAGTAGCAGACAACTAATAATAACAGTCATTACTATTAACTCTGAGATTATAAGGGTCTTATTCTATGACATTAAGAATAATAATAATAATAATAATAAAGATAATTCAAAGTAATGTACAGTACATATCTGTGCTCATGAAAGAGAAGAGTTCTTCAACACCTCCATTAATATATCCTCCTCACTACTATAAAGGTGCAAGTGTATAAGACAGTTTAAATGTCATCATTGGCATTCATCATTATCAACTCATTTTATGAATCTGACTGAAACCTAGCTATGTCACCTGCTATGCTAAAAATTTGGCTGAACCATGACAGCAAATAATAGCAGTAAATAATGGCAGTAAATAGATGATATCATCTGAATCTTCCTTGCAGGACAGTCTCTCAAGTATTAAAGACAGTAAATAGTGATCTCTGGCTTTCAGCCTGCTCTTCTCTTTACTTGCATCCAAAATGAGGTGCCCCTCAAACAATTTAACTCTCTCTTGAATGGTTGCACCCTACATGGTTTCCCAGCTTAATATGCTGTAACTTGTGCCTAGGAATAGAGTTAGCCCAGAGTGGGTTCAGGGGTGAGGTTCTTTTGATTGGTATACTTCTATATTTCTGATGAGATATGAAAGTGTACTGATCAAAGCAATCTTACCCTATAACCCACTCAGGGTCTTAGTGAGGAAGGCTACAAAAGGAAAACTAGATGTTCAGATGACCTACTCCCTATTCAAGCTATCAAGCAGGCAACTAGAGTGCAGACGAGGCCGAGTAATTACGAGTATAAAACTCGACTCGGACTTGAAATTACTCGTTTTTATTCGCCTTGAATAGGCCTACTTATAACTCGGATATTCCTCATTTTAAGCCTACAAAAACTCGGATATTTCGAATAGTTTCCGGGTAATTTCAAAGCTATAAAAAAGTATAGATTGAAGGCTTTTTGAAGCTTTTAGGATGATAATTATATAGTAGATATCTCTAAAACTACTAATATTTTAATAAAATATACTAATATTATGTTTTTTAATGCTTTTTAATAGATTTTCTACTATTTTTATTATATTATAAGTCCATTTTGAGCTATTTTTTCAAATTATCCGGAAAATATTCGAGTTTTTAGTCAAAATTACTCGTTTGGACTCGCCCCGTATGTATATATATATAACTTGGGTTTGACTTGCCTAGGGTTAGCCAGGCGAGTAACTCACCTTGATATATATATATATATCGAGTAACTCGGCTCAGACACCCCTATAATGGACTCGACTCGGACTTGTCTGCACTCTACAGGCAACCCTGCCAGTTAATAGAGTACATCCACATTTTGTGAGACATTACTGAACATTGTATCCTGTCATACCCATATTTCACAGTGTGAATGACTCTAATAAAATCAATGAGTAATGAGTATTAGCTAACATGTACCTTAAGAGCCATTATAATGTTCTAAAAGAATATGCTGTGCCTCCCTTCAGGGATGCAATGACAGTGACAGTCAATGATGGCAGCAAGAGCAGGTAGTGGCAGTAATAGCAAATAATAGTAGATGGCTAATAATAGTAGTATGAGTAAATAATGGAGATAATGGCTAATAATAATAATAATAGTAAATAATAGTAGTAAGAGTAAAGAATAGTAGGATCAGCTCACTTAGATTCATTGCCATAAACTTGCAATCAGGGTAATAGCATAGATGACTATGAAGGTAGTCAGCTTGTCATAATATGTGAGGCATGCTAATAGATGAAGATGTAAGGTTATGTGAAATCTGAATGTGTGAAGCAGGTAGAGTAGTTATATTACTATGAACTTACAATCAGAGTAATAGTATGAATGACTGTGAAGGCAGTTGACTTGTCACAACATGTAAGGCATACTAATAGATGAAGATGCAAGGTTGTGTGAAATCTGAATGCATGAAGCAGGTAGGGTAGTTAGTTAATAATTATTTATTTATATAATGTAGTAATAGCAATTACATATATAATTAATTATATATATATATAAAATCTATTGGAGCCTTGCCTCCCAACTCATACTAACACCAAGAAAGGACATGTAATAAGGTATGCATGAAATATATTGGAGCCTTTCCTTCCCACACACACCAACACTGAGGAAGGATGTGCAATAAGGCACACATGAGATGTATTAGGGTTCTCACTTCATGCACAAGATTACTTCAAGGCAACATGGGGACAGTCAATGTCTCACACAACACCAGAGGGGTGTGAGGCCCACATGCAGATCACTTACAGTCTGGAGACTACAGGAGCAAGATTGTGATTTTCATGCTAATTCAGAGTCAGCCTAGAGCCAGCTTGAGTACTTTTAATGTGCAAGCTACATGACTTGACACACTAAAGTAGAGCAAAAAAAATTTTTTGCTGATGTAGTGATGAACATCTGAAACCTAAATAAGATAATACAACCTAATATTTACCCTATCCTGCAGTAGAGTAACATCATGAATGCTGTTACCAGCAAGAAATACATTAGTATTAGTAATACCATAAATTTCTTCTATTAATAGCTAATAAAGAGAGTATATTAAAATAGAATGGCAGTAATTTCACACTGCAGACAGGAGATTTTTCATGTATCTAATATGAGTTTTATTAATTCACTACTATATATTCAGAGGTAGATTGATTTAATCTTATAAGTATTCTATACTTTTATCTACATCTACATTAATAATCTTATCACATTCTCTAATATACTAGATGAACACCTTAATCATCTCCAGCAAGTTTGAACTCTATTTTAGGATAAGAGAATTATACTCTCATCAAAAAAGACCTATCTAGATTTTTCTAACATCTAATTACTGGGACACATGGTCTCATCCCTGGGGCTGTCAGTCAGAAACAAAAAGATAAAGGCTATTACTAGTCTTATGTTCTCAGAGACACTTCAGGACTTGAAGTACTATGTAGGCCTGACTAGATATCTTCACCAGTACATTTCATATTATGCTTAGCAAGCTGAGCCACTTCAACACTGTAAAACTGTACTCCTCAAGGTAGCTCCAAATAAAGATCAAGCTAGGAAATTATTTGTACTGAAGATCCTACTCAGTACTCCTACAATGCAGAAGAAATAAACTTTTAATTTGATTCAATCTATCTTCTGCATAGCTCTATTCTTAATTCACCATGATATCATATAACACCTATTTATTGTCTTGAACAGTGCTAAGATGAAGTGTAGATTTAGTGTAATACTCTTCCATATCAAGCCTTCATGAGATGAATTTCATAAAAATGACTTTATAAAATTACTCTCATTTACACTATTGGAGCCTATACTTTTCCTAAGTAAGCTACTATTCTCAGCTGAATCTCATTACTAGCTAACTAAACTAGAAGTTGCATGCCTCATATAGACTCTACAAAAAATCTACTATATAATTGAAGCTTTCAAATTATTAATAATTATTTACATAGATTATTCTGCAACCCTGTAGATTGCTAAGTAAACATCACTTTCTACTGTATTTACTAAGAAATTGAATTTACAACTAGTTCTTATCATTTAGTTTATACAGCAATTTAATCTTCAACTATTTCACAAGCCAGGAAAGCTACATATAATACCTGATGCTTTATTAAGACTTGAGTCAGATGATCAACAGCAGGATATAGCATAATTAGAGTTATTAGAGGCTCTCATTAATAATCATGCTAATTTGACACAAAAGGAGACTGATGAAGTTGAATTCTACTATATGATTACCTTAATTTAACTATTCAGTGAATTTTAGCAGTAACTACTGAATGGGTATGAATAGGACCCTTGCCTATGAGCAATATAAAATACAATTCAGGCAAATAACTTGCTGGAAGAGGCCAATCATGCTAAGCTACTCTATACAGATGAAAACAGTCTACTATGATACATCACAGATGAAGGCTATAAGAAGCTATGTATATTATAAATACTCAATGAAAAGCTTTTCAACATCATGCATATATCTACTCATCTTGGATTCATGCACACACTCACCAGACTAGATGATATCTCAATGTATAAGAAAACTAAGCTGCTGAAAGAATTCATACAACATTGCCTATCATGTAGGAAGAATCAAACATTTCATTATAAGTTATATAGCTCTCTATAATTAATACTAAGCCTATCAACTGGATCTATATTTCATACAGTAATGATTGACATCATTCTTAGCCTCTCAAGTAACTCTCAAGGTCTAAATACTAGCATGACAGTTACATGCTAATCATCAAAACACACAACTTTCATATCTGGCTATAATAACTGAGATGCACCACAGTGGGCAAACCAATTAGTATGATACCTTACTATTAGAGACTGAGGTATGCTAATAGCAATCATTTTGGATTAGAATCACAAATTTTTAAGCATCTTCTAAACTGAGATATTTAGATTCTAAGGAGTTTAAATGCTATTCACCACAGCCTATCATCCTCAGTCAGATGGTCAATTAGAATGTACTAATCAAACATATGAAATAATATTACATTACAGCATTACTTGCCTATCTAATCTCATAAAATGGGATGACTTTGCATTATCTCTTCAAGCCTTATTCAACTTGTTAATGGCTTCTGCAATTAGGATATCAGCTCATAAGTATATATATAGGACTAAGCTACACTGACCTCTACAGCTTGTAGAGTTAGCCTCACATAGATTAGTTTCTCCAACTCCTGGGAGAGACTTCTCAGCTTGAACTGACACCAAGAAGGCCATGGATTTCACTGCAATATATATGAAGTTACATTATGATGCCCACCATGTTGCCAGATTCTTTAGTATTGGTGATTAAGTACTGATTCAGCTCAGCAAGGGATACACTACTCCCATAACAGAGAAGTATAGAAAATTTAGCCTGCACTACACTGACCCATTCATCATCAAGTGACATGTTAGTTGCCTGACATACTTTCTATAACTCTCAGATCACTTCCAGATACACCCAGTTATTAGTATTATACACCTAGAATGTACACTATATGAGGAGGACCCTTACAGGTATGAACCATTCAAGCCTGACCCTATCTTCATGGATAAATATAAGACAACCAGTTTCTACAAGATTGATCATATACTTGCTAAGCACACTAAAAAGCTTAAGTGTGGCCTTAAAATTGAATACTTAATATCATGAAAGGATTATAATCATGAGTATAATCAATGATATCCTGATTATACTCTCAACAATGCAATGGAGCTTATTAATGAGTATGAGTAATAACTTCATAACTTTAATAAGCTACTTCATGCTGCCTAGGCAGTGACACAAACCCTGATCTATTTGATACATTGATATCCTTATGACACTGCTTTACTAGTTAATATTAATATAAGTTGCTGCTTTCCTAGTTTGATTTCACCATGACTTGATCACATTATTACTCACTTTAATTAAGTAGTGAGCACATTAGGTGATTGCACCTCATCTTGCTCATAGTTCACCTCATGCTCATACAGCCCTTACTTTATGTATTTGTCTATCTTATCCACCTCATGTATTTCATGCCATTTTGTACTGTGCAGGCACTTATTTTACCTGCACTTTATGCATAATTTATTTGCAGTGCCTCTATTACATTTTCTATGCTCTGTGCAGTTTCAAACCCTTTATATTCTCTAGTTGCTCTCATTTCTGCAGTTTTATCTGTATCTACTATCTTACTCTGTGACACATCTTTTCATGATTGCATCTGCCTTGTTGCACACTACTCAACTTCACATCAAATTAAGAGTCTATATCTATCATCTGTTTACTGCTACTTACAGACTCTATATCACATTACATTTATAGCCTAATATGTCTAAATTTGCAAAGGTAACCTACATCTGCCTTGAGGACTTGCAGCACAATAATGTTGAGGGAGCATTGATGGAAGATGAACACAAGTCACTTAACTTATTAAACTTTCATAAGTTTCATGAGAAGCTCTTTTATGATAATAAAATGATACTCAATGTTTCAAGTTCTTCTTAATAAGTAAAGTTAAGTAACAAATAGTTTTACATAATTAATTGATGGATCAAGAAAGACCCAGTCCCATACATCTGTTTAGGCTGATAGTGGGCAGTAAACTATAATACTAATGGCAAATCAAGAGAAATAAGAAAATAAGTCATATTTAATCTCAACAAAGAAAAGCAGTATTCCTCCTTCTGAACCTACATGTATTTTGAGCTAACTACTACAGACACTCTAAATAGTTAGAATAATCAGCTAGATAGTGATTTCTATGACTTCAGCAGCTCCTCCAGGAAGACAAGCAGTTAAAAGGAAATAAATAATGTAGAGGCCATGTCAGAAATAGAGATTACTAAGATGAGGAAGGTCATTAATAAGTATTAGCAGCTCCTGGGAATCTTAGCTATGAAGAATATAGAGTTATAAGATCAAGAGAAGATCATATTAATTCAAAAGGTGAATCAACTATATTAGAAATAGAATATACTCAGTAAATGCAACAGAACAGTAACATAATAACAAGAGAATCTGAAGGAATTAATTAGACAGTAGCAGGGCAGAATCAAAGCTCTACAAGTAAATGTACTTTCTGTTAAGGACACCTAAGAGTATCTAGTGTAGAAAAGAGATGATATCTAATAGTAGCTTATAGTAATACAGTAACTACTCAACAAGAAGAGTAACATCTTAGACTATATATATGAAACATTCAAGAAGCTAGCACTGATAGTGAATGACCTAGTTAGTCAACAATACTACTAGTTACTATCTCTTGTTTTCCTTTCTTTTCTTTTCTTTCTTCCAACTCTTTATACTTGCTTTCAACACTTCTTTCATAACTCACTTTACTAGCATTCTATACTCTGCAACTCATTCTTTTAAACCACTCTGCAACTCAATCTTCACTTTACACCATTAAATCTCCTCTGTAATTTATATTTCACTTCAACACATCTTTCCATTAACTGTTGCTCTTTCAGTACTCTACCAAACAATTTACTTTTATAAACACACATTTTTACAGCTGCTTCATTAGATTTCTTGCTGCACCCAACAACTTGTTTTTAAACACTTATTTATACTAACTGCTCTGCAATTAATTTTTAACTTATAACTCATCTCAAACCTTCTCTGTAACTCATACAATTTATCCTCTCTTTCAACACATTACTCCATTAACTGCTTATTTACCTATCTATGAGCATCCTACATTTCTACCACTCTGCTACTCATCAAAATGGGAATCCAAACCACCCACATGCTGAAAACAGCTATTGATAACATAATAAAAATGTTTGTGCTCATCATGTAAGAGGCAAAGTTCAATAAGAAGGATATCCTGGCTGCCACCCAACAACTCATTTATAAAATTAAGGTACACCAAAACCTCAATGCCCTCAACAAGACCTACCAGACTAGTAATATCCTGAAAGACCCAATCATTGTTGATGATGATGATAATGGTGATAGCAACAAAGATTGGGGATAATAAATATATAATATATACAGTAAATGCATATTATTTGTTTTTATATTTCTTTATTTACTTTCATCTTTCCTTGCAATGAGAATGTTGCCTTTTTCCTTTTCAATAGGCATTTTATTATGTTCAGCTATGCTTGGCATGTGACTACCACTCTGGCATGTGACCTCAGCTAGCCCCAGCTAGTATTCATCTTTATGCACCTTCAGGCCCCCTAATAGAACCATCTTTCTTCACCCTAGACTATACTACTCTTATAGTATCAGTGGGAATACTAGCAGCTTCATACCAAACATGATGAAGCTTGATATTAATATTAGTAGATTCCTCTAAGAGAATATTTATATATATAAAATTAAGAATCTTCTATATAACTTTATATTAAGCTTATCTTAGTTATCTGAACATCAAGCTCTTATCAACACATATAATTAGTGCATTATATTCTCTAAAGATATCAACATCTCTGAAAGAGATGTTCATAAAACCACTAACCTTCATTAGATCTCTACTAATATCTTTAAGCTTCTCTGACATCATAATCAGAACCTTAAGTCTCAATTTCTCATTAAAATCTTTACTACTAGTATATCTATTATAGACAAAGCTTTCTTCTAACTTTCTAAGAAATTAAAGACTGATTCTACCACAGTCCTCCCTCTATACTACTATGAATTTCTTGACATTTTTAATTATAAGGCTATCAAGAAACTCCTGCCATTCTATAGCATGTATAACTACTATATCAAGCTTCAGAAGATAAATAATAAAGATCTTCAGTTACTCTAAGAATCTCTGTATAATATGTTGTGTGATGAATTGCTTATACTTCATAAGACTCTTAATAACCTTCTGAATAAAGGCTTTATTTGAGTTAGTAACTCACCTGCTGATGCATCTATACTCTTTGTAAAGAAGTCAGATAGAGGCTTCTAATTCTATATTAACTATTAGAGCTTTAATTGCCTTACCCAAAAAGATAATTATCTACTACTATTAATTAATAAGACTCTTAAATAAATCAGACAAGTCAAGTAATTTATAAAGCTTGATATTATTTCCACATTTTATAAGATCTAAATTACCAAAGGAGATATATAACTAATTATCTTTCACATGAGGTATACCTTATTCAAATGGATAGTTACCCTCTTTAGTCTCATAAATGTTCTAAGCACCTTCCAGAAATACATTAACTGAGCCTTATAAAACTATTTAGATGAATTTGCTTCTATTTACCTTAATAACATTCTCATCTTCACAAATAGATCCTACAAATAGTATTAAGAGTACATTCAGAAAGTTCTCACCTATTTCTATGAATATGGCCTTCCAATTAATATTAATAAATTTACCTTTAAAGTTTAAGAGATGACCTACCTCAGCTTCATCATAAAGATAGAGAAGAGAGTCTATATGAACTCTAAGAAGATTACTACTATTCTTAAATGAGAGGCCTCTATAACTATAAAAGACATATAAGACTTTCTGAGATTCATAAATTTCTACTAATATTTTATTTAAAATTTTTCTGACATCATCTAACTACTGACTGATCTCACACATAAAGACCAGTAGTTTCAGTGATCTTAAAAAGCAGACAAGGCATTTACATACCTTAAGTAGATATTTATCTCTATCTTGATGCTCATCACATTTAACTCTAACCATTTAATAGTAGTTGAAATAGACTCCTCTAGTTATATTATAAGTAATACTCTCATGCAATAGGATGATGAAGATGTCCTACAACCTTATATATTTATATTTAAAAATCTCAGCCCTGCTAAAACTAATTATAAAATCTATAATAAAGAACTTCTTACTATTAATTAATGTCTAAAAGAATGTAACTCTAAACTCTGCAGTGTAAAAAACTTTGAAATTATTATAGATCATAAGAATCTCTAATATTTCATTATAATCTATAAACTCTTTAAACACTAGATATACTAGGTTAAATTCCTTAATTACTTTTATTTTATAATTTATTATTACTCTAGCATAGAGAACTTCATGGCTGACACTCTCTTCTAATATAAATAAAATATACCTTCTGAAGACTCTAATACCTACTAAATAAACTATAAATAGAGACTATTAGACCTACAGATCCTCAAAGAATGTAAAGTAATACTATATGAAGTAATATATATCTTATCTGTTGTCCTACTAATTATAACTAATCAGATAAACTTTATAGAAGACTTTCTTAGATCATTCAGATTCATTCTCACTCTAAGAACTCTGAAACACTACTGCCACCTTCAATGAATATCTTCAGATAATAATCTAGATAGTCTGAGATAAAGCTTGCTATTTTCTACTTAAACTTCAAGCTTATATTAATATCACTAAATGCTCTGTAGACCCTAACTTCTAATTACACTTCTAGAGAAGGTAGTAGCCTAGTAGGTTTCTAATTCAGAATCATTATACATCTAAATCATATAAGAAACTCATAACTTTCTGATGACTAATTACTCAGACTGTAAAGTATTCTACTAAATTTTATCCTGAGATTTTTATTAACCTAATATATTTTAGAGCATCTGACAGTTCACCTGAAACTACAATATCTGCCAGTCTATTATTATCTGGTAAGATCATCATCAAGGTCTACTCAAGTCTCTCCTAATCTCTGAATGTGTCTAATGTGATATTATCATTAATTTCATAATAAATCTTTATATAAGTGACAGCTATAAGAATATCCTCATTATTATTAACTATTTTAGTAAGAATGTTATCCTCAAACCCTGCATGAAGATAAATTCATCTATAATAATAAAAGTATTTCTTGGAAGTTTATTCTACTATCTGCATGATTTAGTCTATATAATCATTTTGAACTACAGAACCCAGTTCATCAGAGCTATCTGAACTTAAATCTATTAGCTCCTTAAGATCTTCTAATATCTCTTAATGTGAAGGGCTACACCCTTATACTTTATATCTATAGCTTGCCTGAACTTCACCTAATCTCTGACCATCAGATTGGACACCTCTGACCAGGCCTTCTATAACAAGAATATAGTATGTCATTAATATCATAGAAAAAGGCTTGATTCTTCTAAGTCTCTGGAAGCTCCACGATGTAGATATTATCATTGGGGCTGACTAATTTAAGCTAAGAAGTGTGGGCAGGAAGACATGAGGATGTGCAGAGCTTCCATGTAGTAGGTGCTAGGGTTTAGTGAAAGTCTGCATCCTCACTAACTTGTTGATAATAAAACAAAACTAACTGAGTATTATCTCCACAGATGGAGGGAAAATCAACTAACTAGTCATCACAGTCATCACAGCATCTCCAAGTGGAGGCATCTCTTTGTTGAGGTAGAAAGAAAACAACAAGTAGCATCTTCAAGTGGAGGCATCTCTTCATTGAGGTAGAAAGAAACAACAAAGACAAAAGGAAAAATAAGGGTTTGATATAATTATTCCATTCTATTCTCCTAGGAGCTTGTAAGCACTTTTAATAACTATTATCTTGAGATGTCTGATCCATCAAGATTGCAGCTTCTTAACTCATTCATTAATAATATTATCATCTAGCTACTGTATTATGTTCTCAACATCCTCTACAGTTGTTTCTGGGGGGAAAATAGTATGATTTCCATGACACCACTCATTTCATAGTAGGTGGCTTTCCCACAGATAAGTCTTATTTTATTAATAAGATAGCACTTTGAAGTATTCTATCTTCACATGATTCTTATTGTATAGATATGCAGCTCACATAGCATTTACTTCTTACATTGTATCTATTACTTCTTTGTAATTGTCATTTAAGCAGATGAACTTTTCCTGGATGTGCCAGCCTAAAGAATTATAGTATTTCCATCCTGATATAGGTGTTTTGAGATGCAGAAAAACAGGCTCATTTGTGTTATGAGTCTTAGTAATATTATGGGTTTTGAGATCTATTACTTACTTTGGCAGAGCACCATTAATGGTCATACTGACACAGGTCTTCTGAGCTCAGAATTTAATATAGATGGGTAGGTAATTTGGAGCTGATCCTTGAAAGTCCTAGCCCTTCTCTGAATTGATATAGATTTTCAGGAAGAAGAATTAGAGAGTATTTCCTAATTTAAAAATAATGAGGGACCTGATCTCTTTATCTCTATTCTAGCAGTAATATTATTCTACTTTAAATAAAATATTATGATTCTCAAGTGCATTTACTATGGCTTTTCCAAGGCAGTCCTCATCCAACTTCTTACATGCTAATTTGATCAATAGAGGTAAGCTGATCATGATGAGAATCTTATTTATTATAATATCTTTAGTGATGAGGATATCAGTAATAGTCTTTACCTCTTACAGGGAAACTTCTTCATCTTTATGTATCTTATTGAGGATCAGCTTGAATCAAAAGTTATTTAAGTCTTTATTATTATCTTGTCCTATAGGTATCTCATTCTGGTCACTATTATCATTACTATTCTCTCCATATTCATCCTCCTGTTTAGAATTATCTTCAGGTAGGTCTTTCATATTCTCATTATTATTTACAAATAGATTATCTTGATTTTTCTGCTTGCATGGGGACTAGCATTTCTGCAAGAATTTAAGTGTCAGCTATTAAGTTGTAGCTTTAAGGTAGTTAGCTAATGTTTGCAGCCTACTAATCTTATATCCTCTACATCCTCCTTACTATCCTTATATTATGTTATCACAGGTGTGTGGTGTGTCTGGGGTGTTATGATTGAAATAGATAGCTCTGATGATCATTCTTATGCAGAAGAAGTAGTACTCTTACTGTGTACTTTAGAGTAATTATATTAGTCTTTTACCTGTAATTCTAAATTCTGCTAGCAATGTATTGTAGCTGTAATTTACTTCTGGTCTGTCTTTTGTTGTAATGTAGTGTGATAGTTATAAATATAGAAAGACCTAGTATACTATCTGTTATAGCTGCAAAATCTAGTTAATTCATTCCTGTTTGTCCTCATCTGTGATGTTGGGGGTCTGGTCACTATATGATTCTTATATGTGTAGAGATAATTTACTTATATCTAGAAGTTAGTAATTATAGATAGCTAGCTGAAAGAACTTGTCTGTCATCTGCAGTATGAATGTGTTATGACTTATCTATTAATATGAGTAATAGAGGTTGATTTTAAGAGTTCTATATGTCTATTTATATAATGTGTTATTATGATGAATAAAGAGGTAGATATCATGTGTTCATGATGAATTTATTACTGTGGTGATATTATTAGTATCAGAGGAGTAATAGCATATAAGTGAGTCTAGTAGTATATTTCTATCTCTTATAGTTCTAGATGCTTAATGCTATGGAGAATCCATACTTTATATCATATGTGCTTGTAATAAAAATGGGGTTGCTTTGTTACTCAGGCCTTTAGTTGCCTCTTAAAGACTTCAGGCTGATAGGTCTTCTCAAATTACTCAATTAACTTCTTTAATTTCTCAGCTTTTATTTCATTCACCTATTGATTATCCTTCAGCCTGTAGCTCTTTCATTGTAGTAGGTACTGAATTTTACTACACAATGTTCTCTTTGCCATTATCTTTTTAACTTCATATGTAAGATTTTTGTTAGTTACTGCCAGTTTGACTAGTGAGGATTCCAGGTGTTGATACTTATAGAGGTTCTTTTATTAAGGAAGAGGTTCAAGTATCACTACACTTATAACTAGATGAATCTTTATTGTGTGTGGTAGTTCTAATCTATATATAAGTAATTCTATTCACTTGAGTATTCTGAATGGTTCAGTAAATTAATTATTATATTTATATGAAATCTTTACAGCTGATATCTCATACTTCTTATATAAGTAAAGAAGTACTCTATTCTCTACCTAGAAGCTCTGTGGTGTATGCTTCTGGTCATAATAGTTCTTGACTATTATAGCTATCTCATTGAGTGCTAGAATTATATCTTACTGGATATGGAAGCATGGCACTATAGGTATTATCACTAATGCTGAAATGAATGAGTTGATAGTGGCTCTATATATAATCTTGTGGGCTGAGTGTCTCATTAACACAGATTTAGCTACATTAAGATGAAAGGTAATTATTGGTAGTATCTGCAGCTAGTCCTGTGGGTTTTTCATTACTATAATAGTATGTTATAGGGTAATTTATATGGTTTGATTTATCCTTTTATTCTACTTATCTATTTGTGAGTGATATGTAGTGGAATAGAGGAGCTCAACCTTTAGATGCTTGAAGAGATTCTACTAGAGATTACTGAGAAACTTGGAGTTTCTATCTGAAATGATTCTATATGAGATTCCCCAGTCAGCTAGCAGTAGACAGCTAAGTAGGGTTTCATTCAATCTTCTGCATTAAAGTTGGATTGCCCAGGAATGATTATAATTCACTTGAAGAACTTGCATGTAATAGACATCACTGCATGAACTTGCATGTAATAGACATCACTGCATTGCATTCATCATCTAGTAATATGAGTATGAAGTTGATGATAATCATATCATGTGATACATCTATAATTTGTATAGGTTGATACTATCTATAAGGTTAGTATCATAATATCTGATTGACCTGATAGCTGGGGTAGTACTTGATATATTTCTACAGCTCTGTCATATAGTGGTGTATTGTCATATCTTGCAGATTTTCTAAGGTTTAATTGAATCCTAAGTGATTGGAGGTGTGGGCTAGGTTAAAGATTTCCTTGTGTAGAGCTCTTGGGACTATCACGTACTTTATATTGTCACATGTGTGGTATAGGATGCCATTCATTAGCTTGTATGGGAGTTTGGATGGCTCTTTAGTTGTATTATTTCTTTTGAGAACCTCTATAATATGAGATAGCTTGATGTCTCTGGAATATCTATCTTTAAGGTATCTCTGGAAATTATTGGACATTTCAACTAAGGTCTCCACATAGTGGCCATTAATGGTGATATCACTATTTTCTTTCATATAGGTGAGATATGCATTCTGTATTTTTTCTAATAGTTCATCTACATCCATCATCATCTTGTTTCTACTGGGCAGACAGAACAGTACATCTAGCATAAGATATAGCTGCCCAGATTTTTGTATCATCATGATGTGAAATTATTGTAGGTATATACCTACTTGAATTAACTGTAGATTCTAATAGTCTGTTGCTGTCATTCTCAGGTGTGTAGCCTTAAGTATTCTAAATATTAGTTTATAATCCATGTAGATAATGATATGTTCTGTTGAGGACCAAGACCTTCATAAGGTATTATATTTTACATACTACTAATATTCAGCAGGCAATTTTAAGTTTAGTTGGCCAGTAATGATTCTCAGCCAGGGTGAGGATCTTGCTGAGAAATAGAATTAGCTTGACTAGTCTCTATGATAAAGGTACTGTGTAGTCCCCTATTTTTAAAGCTAGTTAGCTATCTTTAATGTGGAATATCATGATACTAAACCCTTATTTGACTAATGCATTCACATTAATGAATAATCTTTACTAGGGGCATTCTGCCCCTAGCACCCCCTAACTGGGGGGTGAGGGGGAGCCCTCCAGGCTCCCTCCCCTCCCAGACCCCCCCTATCCCCCCAGCCTACTAGCACATTTATAGCAGGAGCTCCATAGCATAGCATATGTAGCTGGGGCAAGACAGAGCAACCAACCTTCTTTATAGATAATTATATATAGGGCAGGATGAAGTGAAAATATCCTAATGAAGCACATCTTTATTCATTAAAATTTAATATAGGGCATCTGCTTTTAACAAGCTTCATTAATAAGTTAAGAAAATAAATGGTAAAATCCCCTCATATCAATGCATGCAGAAAGATTAAAGACAATATCTTTTAAAAATGTAGAGAAAGAAATCATCTCATTATCATATCCACTAAGTCTCTAAGAATATTTTCAAATCCATTACTCATTCTCTACTTCATCTCCAACCAGACCAGACACCTCTTTCATATCTATCTCATTATTCACCCCACAAAGAAGTTTCATGAGCTCCTCTAAAAGCTTTTCAGCTTTCACTGGTGTAGCATCCTTGAGTTTCTCCTTATCTTCACTCAGTATGGTGATCTCCCCACTTAGCAGATAAACTTAGTTATCTAAAATAACCTTCTCATCATTCACATCCACATCATCCTGCAGGCAAAAGAGTGTTGAATTCAATTCAGCCATCAGGCCAGCTACATATTTTAAGTTCAACTTTTCTATCTTATAAGTGGAGAAAGAATTTAGCACAACATACTCATAGACTTTCATGATCTGTTTTTGACCAATTTGAAGAACATGGTTTATAGCCTGATTGGTCATAGACTACCTGCCTGTGATGTTGAAATAATGCATGTTTCAACACTTATACTGTAGATTAAAATCAGCTGAACTAATATGATAGAAACTAATAAAGACCATTAGATTCAGCTCATTATTATTGAAGTTCAACACTGCAGCTGCATGCTTGTCAGGCTTCAGAAATGCATGAAACACTATGTATAGAATATTAATAAGAGTATATGTGCCTGCCATCAGCACTTATTCTTCCAGCCTGTTACACCACACAATAGACTTCTTGTTTAGCTTGAAGACTTTATGGCTCAATCTGATTAGTAATGCATGAAGCCTTAATGACTCTCACATTATAAGGTAGAGAGCCTTTTCATGGTTCTGGGATGTAGTGGTATCCACATCAGGGGGGAAAGGTAGGTAGAACTAGGTATCATCTAGGGAGCCTTTATGGGCCCTCCACTCAGCCTTGTAGTATATATTCAGTTAACATAAGAATAGGACCATCTGGAAAGCACAGAGCAGTATAAGAAGAATATGAGATAACAGGACTTCTCTATGTATATGAAAGAAACTGATTCAGAAAGTAAAGAGTGTCAGCCTTCTATATTTATTTATATTTATGAATATATATCTATTAGACAGTTTGAAGATAAGATAGTAATACAGATGTGTTATCATCAATCTGTACTTAGTCAGCTCATTGAGGGTGAAGTGGCATTCCACAACCTAGTAGAGGGTAATAGGAATGTTATCTTCAATTTTGGAGTCATCCTTCTTAGGCAGACAGTTCATCAACATCCATCTAACACAGTACATTTCAAAAAACTTGGAGATGTTCATATCAAGACAGGGATCATCATTATTAAGACACTAAAGGTTCTCTTGGAGGGCACAACTTGTAATTTAATATATAGAACTGATGTGAGAAAGATCAACCTTATATAGATTGAAGAAAGAAGGTAGGCCCTTAAAGGATAATACCTCATCATCTTATTAGGTATCAGAGCTGATAAGCATGATGAACTGCACCAGGTTCTTAATATTAAATAGAGAGTTAAGATAAGGGGTCACAGTAAGTAGTAGGTTAAAATCTATGTTCAGTAATAAGCACATCTTGAAGGTATTTAAGTCAGCATTCTATACTATGTGCACCTCATCAAAAACAACAACCCCAAACACCCTGCTCAAGCTATTCAGATGATCCCCAGGGAGGCTCCTAGAAAATTGCCATTGAAAATGTTGGATTATGATGTGGCCATTCCTCTAGCTCAGCATTTAGTGTGAGGTGAGGATAATTAGCTGCAACTAGCTCAGGGCATTAAAAATCAGATTGTTTCTAGTGAGCTTCTTTATTATAATATTTCATCTCAGTGCAAGGTCCTTCTTACTGTCATTATAGTAGATGTGAATGTATAGCTTATCAGTAACAGACTCTATCTTACTGGCTCACTATTCAATAAGCATTGAGGATACAACAAGTAGGGTCAGTCTCTACTCCAAAGTCTCATAGTCATTGTACAACTACCAGATCAAATTAGTAACTATACAAATCATGAAATCACTGGTGAGCCTCCAGGAATGTTCTACTTACTAAAAGAATATACCTAATTATTACCTAAGTTTTACTCAACCCCATAAGATCCACCATGATACAACCACTGACTTGACCATCCATCTGAAACTGTCTAATAGCATTAACTGCCACAGGCTGCTAGAATTTCAACTCCACATTCCTTCATATCTCTGGCATACAGAGGATAGAGGCATTCATGATATAGAGGTTCATCAGAATAATATTGATATCTTGAGGCTGCAAGTTCATGTTGTTCAGAAAGCCCTATATCTTATAGAATTGCTAAATTACATCCTTGATGAATTTAATCATTTCATTGTTGTGGTCTGCTTCCAAGATCTCCACCCATTCAAATGACTTCAATTCCAGATAATTATTGTTAGAGAAAATTGAGATGCTCAGGTAGGATTCATTAGTAGCAATTCCTTGCTCTATTACCCCTGCAGCTTTCTCATTAATGATGCTGTTATTATCCTCTTCATTGCTTCCTTCATTACTCTTACTCTTGCTCTTGCTCTTACTCTCATTACTGTCTTCTGTTTCATCACTGATCCTTATCATGCTGTGGATAGCTCTCCACAGATTGACCTATCTTCAAAAGGGCTCTATCAAGTTGATAGTGTTTAAAACCTTAGTCAACTTCAAGTGTTCTATCAGTGTGAGAATCTTGTCTTGTCAGTCCCCCAAGGATGCTTCTGATGGTGAAGAGAGTATAACTTATGATAAAGGTAAGAGAACATTAGTAATCATCTTATTGATAGCTGTGAAGCTTGGTGGTTCTGAATGGCTAATATGGTCATCAGAAGGGGGGGGAGACATAATATTCCTAAAGGCTCCTGAGACTCCTTTTATATTATTAGCAGGTTGAGCAGTGATATCACATCTGAGTTCAGAGTAGAACTTTGAACTAGTAAGCTATTTATTTCTTCTCTTAGCCAGATGACTGGGTACATACTCTTTTATTAAATACTTCAGTAAAATAAAAATCCTTTACTGAGTCTCATCCTATTTGATATTACTTTGCCAGTAAAAAACCCTGTCCCTGAAGTGTACATTCCAATGTGTGGTCTTGCATATGAAATGACAATAAAAGTTGACAATATTATATGACTTGAAATCTGAGGTTTCCTTGAAGTATTAAAGCTCTTCACTGTATTCTCACTCTATGAGCTAACTTTTAATAGTCTTAAACATGAGGCCTTTTGCCTGCATCTTCAGTCCTTTTCAGTGCTCCTTTCCAAGGTGTTGCTTGTAAAACTCAAAGAAGTATGAGTAGATCAATTTGCCCTGGACCCAGGAAAGCATTTTGTCTTTATTAGCAAAATGGAAGAGGTTGATAATGTCAGCTCTAAATGTCAACTTTATGGTGTCTGTAGGGAGTTATGAGGTGGGAATCACATTTAAAGCTAGAATATATTAGTCCTAATTAGGTATATCCAGAGAGCCTCCAGATAGCATCTACTTTACCTATAGTGTTAAGATTCATCATATTATCATCTATCATCCTCACATTCAAATTGTAGATGTCATTTTCCAGTTGCTCCATAGCAATATTCAGAAAGCCTCCTGGGATTTATTGTGTTAGCTAACACATATAAACAGGCTCTAAACATATAGGCAATGTGCAGGAGGTCACTTTAAATCAGTATATTAAAATAGGCTATATCCTCTAGAAATACCTTTATAAACATGCTGCTGCTATTCAATGCAATCTCTATATAAATATATGTTAGTGGGAGTCACCTGGAGGTGGTGTAGGAGATATCATAGAGCTAGGCATATCAAATTCAAAACAACACAACACAGTAAGGACTCAGGGGAACAATGCAAACCCAGTATATATTGACATCTATTGCATGCAGAAGCATGTAGAATGATTATTTGATGAATAAATTATTATTATGGTAAGGAGATTTAAACTTACTGTATGGTTTGATGGGGTGAGTAATTGGTTTGAGAGTTGCAAGTGAGATGATTGTGTTGTGAAGGTTAGAGGATGAGAGGTGATATTAAGGAGAGTGAGCTGACTAAGCAGATATTTACTCATATGATATAAATTATGTGATTACTGGCATCTCAAGTAATAGGAGTAGCCCAGATTTTTCTAAGTCCACAACCTGGAGGCTCATCAGGGATTTGATATATAAAATGAAATAGAATAAGGAAAGAATGCTAGTAATTAATACAAATTACATAAGAAGGAAATATTAAGTATTAGTGTGGCTTCATACAGTCATCCACATGGATCCCCCTCAAATGATATAATAAGGCAATGGAATAAGACCTCACAAATCACTATATGTAATATTTTGGTGCTATTAAGAGTGTAAATGGTAAGATCTATATATTAATAAAATATAATAAATGGTTCTGATTCATTGAAATTACTGTTAAACATTATAATATTATTTTAATGATATATGTGGTGAGGGAGGGGTCAGAATGGTGGATTGATAACTTGTGTGTTAGAATACATGTAATATTACTTATATAATGTAGTGCTTAACCTCATTGCCCCATCAAACTTACTACCCTATCCACCTTTAATCTTTCAACTAAAGCCTATATCCCCAGAGGCTCCTACAACTTTATAGTATATAGCTAACCATCAAGCCAGTCCATAATATTCTGTTTATGTATATGATGATGAGCATCCTCATGGCAATAGAGTATTAAAGACATCTAGATGATATAAAACTAATTATAGTTAAATTCCTGGTTGAACATTAACCTGCTGAGTGTTTTGATGTGAGAACAGGCAATATATGCTAGACTCAGGATAAAGTCTGTATTATAGATGTTAAGAACTGCTTGATTAAGTGTCATGCCCTGACTCTTATAAATAGTGATTATATATGTAAGGGTAATTGGGAATTACTCCTGCAAATACTGATTGTTATCTAAAATAAACTCTACTCAATAAGTAAATATAGGGATGACTAGATAGCCATCAACAGGGTTAGAGATGAAGCCTGAATCTTTATAATCATTAAACTTTATCATTAATATGTATGGGAGTGTGTTGATGGGATCTGTACTGGCCTCCCACATTATATTATATACTGTGCCAATGGAACTATTAACTAGACCTTGCTCCATCTACAGGTTGTGAGTCAGCATTACATGGCACTCAATACTTATATGTATGATGTCTGCTAGGTTCTAGGCTTCATCTATTATTATAGTCTTTACTGATGTATGTTCTAGATGATTGGCCAATAATATTTTCATAGGCTTATTACAAGCACACAGTTTGAACATATTATAGAAATAAACATTATCCTTCTTTAAGTATATCCAGATTGTGTCATTAAAGGTGTCAGCTTCATTCAGTAGGATGTTATACTTCACACACATCAGGAGTAGACACTAGTCCTCCTTAGTGATAGAGGCTATATGTAGGTTTCCAAGAGCTTTTCAGAATCAGATGGTGAGGTTATTAACTTCTCACTGACACATTACCTACTAAATGATAATAGTTGTAGATAGTGAATGATATGTCTCTACTGCACCATCAATATATAACTGTTATGGGATAGTATACAATGAGGTATCACCCACAGGAGGCAGCTGGAAGAAGTTATCAAACATTAGAATACTCCTCCTACTAAAGAATTCATCATTATATTTTGAATAGATCTCCCTCAATTTATAATCTATCTAGCTTAACATTGTGAGATCAATCATAGACTTCTCATTAATGATGATATATATCATATGATGCATGTTATCCTGCATTGTAGCTAATATCTAAGGTAGTAGTAGCTCATATGCCATGCAGACCAATAAATACAAAAGGCTGTGAAGTGTGTAGTTTTATATGTTGAAGGTAGCTACTTCTATTAGTGCTGTATGAACTACAGAGTTATTAACTTCAGACTGTGATAATATATATTTAAGGTGCAAACTAATAATATTAATAACATATGACTTGCCTGTCCCACCCAGTCTGTCTATATTCAGTCACAGTGGCAGAGGTAACTTGCCACCCAGATGATGATGGAAATGTTATATCACTACATCAAACAGTTATACCTATTCTAATATTAGTGTGTCATAACTTATAAGAAAAGACTCCTCCAAGCCTAGTATAGCTATCTATTTATTAATTTCTTATCAGTCAAGAGCTGGTAGATGATCATCTTCAATATAGTAATGATGCTAGTCATATGTAATATCTATATTATAGACCTCAAGATTACTTAAGGCATTCTTAACTACCTCATGACTGAGCAGGCCTGTAATTAGAATCTTCTATTCTTCTTGTACAACATCATCTGAATGATCCTCCACCTCAAACTCATCTTGAACAGCCTCATCAGGAATAAATCTGAGTGTATCAAAATTATGAGATGAGTCATGCTCTCTGGCACAGTGGGTGTATACTAACCTTCAGTCTTCAAAAGCTCTAGATGTGGAGAGGGTGACATCCTTCTCACACCATGAATGATAGAGTATCATCTTAATGTGGTAGAAATTATCATACTAAGGATTATTAGCATCAGATGGATAATAGAGCTAGAATGATATAATATAGGGCTTTACTTGTAGTCACTATTTATACTTTTTCTAATTATACTTTCAAATGAACTTCAGCAAGTAGACCCCATCTAGAAACTAAGATTATACTCTATATTATTCAACTAGTGACTCCATTAGAATAACCTCTGACCCTGTAACTTTATAAGACTGTTTTGTCAGTGCATCTACATGATATCATAGTGATATGACTGTGCAGCTACTCTATACTAATAGCTCAGACATAAGATAGTAGCAGACCTCCTATGCAGGTTAGTCTCTCTCCCCAATGAGTTTATTCAGTGTTTTTACCACTACAGTTTGCATTAGTGAATGGGTGTGAGAATGTATTGCTGCACTACATACACTCTTTGTAATATTATAATATGATGTTGATTTAATCTCATCCTTGGTGCAGTACTTTGCAGCATATTTAAGCACTATCTTTAGAGAAGTGGATGGGGAAAGATCCCCATTAGCTAGTCAATCTAATGTTACTACTGGTGAAAATGCCTGGAGCAACTTATTTGAACACTGTGAGATAAATGTTCACTGTAACTTGTGTTCAGGAGGCTCATCCTTGCCATTGTGGCAGGCAATTATGAGATGATCATGGAGGGGTTTCAGATAAAAAAATTGATAGTGATGCTCTTCTAACTGTTTATCTTTATATAGATAGTATGCTTTAGAATGTTGTGTATGTCTATCAAATTAGTTTATTAGGGCAGTACAGTAGTCCTCTGAGTTGGCCTGCATAATGCATTAGCTTTAGATTACATGGATCCTATAATATTCTTAGAGGCTTCCAGGAGATGGTAGCTAGCTCATCTGGTCACTAAAAGAGAGAGAAGATGGATGTCTGGCATCTAGCTGTCAGGAAGGATTTAAATTAATAGTATGGATCTGTGCCCCCTAGAAATCCACTAATAATTATTGTGTTTCAGCAGTTAATATATCTACATTAGGTGCACTATTTGATTAAATGAAGCCATGTATGTGTCCACTTCTCCTACTCTATTACTCAAACTAGAACTAATAGTCCTCAACATCAAACTTCTCTATCATTACAAGTTCACAGAATAGCTGAAAATAGCAGGCCAAATAGGATGCTATAATATGTGGGTTATTCTAGATATTATCATGAACTATAAAAGTACATTATCTGTTGCTTGCAGCTTGGCAGTACTCCTCAAAAGATAGTAGATATCTTTGAAGATCATATCATTGATGGTCAGCAGTACTAAGTGTGAAGAATAGACTATTGAGAGGCAGCTACTGAGTAATGAACTTAAGCTTGTGATGCTGCTGATTCTAATATAATCTTATATCCTTAATTAAACTGTTAGAATGCATAATCTGATCAAGAAGAGAAAAATACTCATTAGAGACCACAGCCTTCTATATGTTATGAATGATAAGATTAAGGCTGTCTTTGTCCCTTTCAATAAATCACTTTGTGGCACAGAATGCCTGCTTATGGAGTATTTAATTAAATACAATATATTGAAACTGGGGGTGTCATATAAAACAGCTATTGAAGTAGCACATCATATGTCTAGCCCATTAAGTCAGTATGATAGGATATTCCTGTCCAGTGGTGAAATCTACAACTCTATTGAGGAAAAGTGTGGGAAACACCATGGCATACATTTATTCCCTGGAGTTGAAATTTATCAGTAATGTTCTGTGAACAGAAGACATCATGAGATGATTATCAATTCTCAGCTCCATATCCACATAGATGGCAAGGAGTACTCTCTCATTTACATCTACCAGTAAGTTTAGAATAAATGATGTTTTCTTGAAGACATCATCATTAAATGTGTTGTTCTGATCCTAAAGTGGCCCCCTAGCATTATGATTATTTGATAAGCTATTATGGTTTGATTCCTCATCATTCTCATCCTCAATTATGAAGTGTAACTATCCAGTTATATCTATATTAAATGGTAATAATGTAATTGCATCTGTGTCCATTTAAATGTGCCAGTAATCTGGGTGATTATCATAGAGATGGTACAGCTATGCTTCAATGTTGTGATGTCATACATGTAGATTAGTTGCATATTATTATTGAACCTCAGGATCCTGATCATGGCCCCAGGGTTTTAATATTAGCATATTAAGTGTGCTTGATATTTGAGGGAGCCTATCTACAACTAACATCATGTTCTGCATGAAGCATATAGTGTGTCCAGAATAGTGATATTAAAGACCACACATATACTTAACCTAAATGTGAAGATTACATCATGCAATAAGCATCTCTTCAGCTATAGTCAAAATAGGTAGATGTGAAGGAACTCTCTCAGAGTTCATATTATTAGTATTTATGAAAAGATCTAGGTCATCTAGATATTTAATCTGATCATAATGACATCTTTCACATATATTTATATTTCCCACTCTCATGTGGAACCATGTTTTGTCACAAACAGAGCAATTCTCAAGGCCCTCCCTATTCAATGCCTGATAGAAATGAATGATGTAAGACCAATCATCCTCAGTCAGAATGAGGTCAGATATTATACTGAGCTATTCAATGATAGCTGAGCTACTAGTTGTAGCACTAGCTATTATACTACACTCTAATGATGGTTAATTAATCTAGGTTGATCAGTTTATAAATTAAATATTATTTTATAAGAAAGAGGGTATATCTACAGTACCTACATTCATAAATGAAGTTATTCATGTATCTTCATCCTGTGCATTAGATGATAATTAAAATAATGGGGCATATAATGATGTAGAGGCTGTGAACATACTATCTATTATAAATAATATACTTTCTACTGAGAACTACAAGGAGAATAGTGTGTCACTAGAACTAATTATGATGCCACTCAGCTGATTATAGGTAATACTATTTATCAGTAAGAAGTCTAAGTGGTGATGGTGGAGGCTGCATGTGAGTGTACAGTAACTTAATAATAGTATTGAATAATATCTATATTTATCCCATGCCTCTACCACAAGTATTAGAACATGAAATTGTCTGGTATCTAGTTCCCCCCTATTAGAGTTAGCCAAGAAGATGTCTCAGGAGGCTCTGGGGGGATTATCTTAATAGAGAGAAGAGAATGATGAAGGGTATGACAATGAAGGCAGAATCTGATATTAGAATGATGTGACCTATTAAAATTATATGTTAGACTATAAACTTAAATTTTATGCTCAGTTATTACTAATGATTATATTAGGCACCTGCACAGCCAGAAGAGGATATTTGTTCTGAAAGCTAATTAAGGTTCTTATTCATTTTTGTATTTAGCTGGCATGGCAGCACTGGCAACAGTTTTAGTATGTGGAAAAGAACTCAGTACAATCCTCATTTTTGATGAAGAAGATGTAAGCAAAAGAGCCATTATATTATGAACACTTCATGTTAGATTAGTAGTGACAGGTAGAACCATGGCTCATACATCTCAATGCAGTGTTAGTGGTAGAAAGAATTCAGTAGTAGTTGTGAATTAGAGGTAGATGATCAATTGATGATATGATTGAAGAGTCTGATGAAAGAACTTAATCATTTAAATGTGAATAGAATAAGTAATTCACAACAACAGATCATAGTGAATAATTATGTGATAGTGCTGTGCTCAACCTCCTCAAGGGAGACATGGGGGTCCCAGGGGAGATACTCTGATCCATCCCAAAATTTGTCCACCAGGGGGTCATGGTCAAGGTCATCAGTGAAGTCATAGCAGTCCAGGATGACAAGCTGGAGAGCCTCTGCCTTTGCCACAGTTTCTTTGATGACATTGTCCCCCACCCTGAGTGGTGGGGCCTTGAATTGCAGTTCAAGCTTGTGCCATGCTATGATATGGTATAGGTCCTTGTTATCCTTAACCCCATCAATGATGTCCTGCCAGTAGGCTTTCTTAGCCTTGCGCACTGTGTCCTTGAAGTGGTGCTTTGCCTCTTCCAATTGGAGGGCAACCCAGTCCAGGTGGGCATCACAGCAATCATCCATCCACCATGGTGCGCCCTGGTGGCCCCCTCCTGCAGGCTTGCCCATTATTTGCACAGCATCTGAGAAGCCTCAGGTGAGGTCTTCCACAATGTTGTCAAGCTGCAGGGCAGTCTCAATGGAGTTGGAGAAGGGTAGTGACTGGATCTTGATTTGCATGAGCCCTGCAAACTTGTTGAGCTGCTGTTCTGGGACCCTCCAATGAAAGGACTCAGGCCATGCTTGCTGCTGTGTCAGGATGAGAGTGAGGATGATCTGGTGGTCTGACCTGCAGTGCAGATCCTGCTGGACCTCTGACATTGCAAAAGGTATGTTTGAGAAGCTGAGGTCAATGGTGTGCCCACCAGAGTGTATTAGAACACCTACCTCCCCAATAAAATCCATGCTGCTCTCACTTGCTCAGCAGGTGATCTCCCCTCCCCTGTGGAGGTTCAGGGTGCCTGGCTTGAAGGTGTCATGCCTTGCATTGAAATCCCCCCCAACCAGGCAGTTGGCAGGTGAGGTGAGATCTATGATGTAGTTGACAGTCTCATCTGTAGTTGGTTGGCAATAGGTGTTGAGGATCCTACAACTATTGATGGTGACCCAGATCAGATCCCTGCTTTAGACTGACTGGTGCTGTTGGGCCCTGATATGGTCTCCTTTATGAATATAGGTTATTACCTGTGAGTGCTTGAGCTCCCTCTGGGCAGTGTCTGTGCTGTCCCAGTGGTTCAATGGTGCATAGCAGTTGTAGCTGGGGTGATTCAAGGTCTTAGTGCTAGGGAAGGTATAGGGCTCCTGGACACAGATGATCTTGCATTCTTGCTTGAAGGCAAGCTGCAGGGCTGCTGTGTGCCAGGGTGCAGTGTGAGTAGTATTAACTCAGCAGACCTGGAGGAGTCCAGAGTCTTGCTGGTGGTTGTTGTGGCAAGTGCCACAATGCCAGTTTTGGTGTCCTAACATTGAGAGATGGTAGGGGTGTTGGCTGTCAAGTCCATAGGCCCTGAGTTGTTAGAGGCCTGGGAGCTGCAGTTCTGAAGGTCATGCCAGTTGAGGCTGCCTTGAAACACAGTTGCATGCCTGTGGTGAGCTTTGGGGCCAGGGACTGTGGTCCAATCCTGCCCATTACATGGGCCCTTGCTCTGAGATGCAGGGTGATCCCTCTTCCTTGTCTTGCAGGGCTCTGCAGCCTGCATCTTGTGGACTTTGCTGTCAGATCCCCCAGCAGAGCTGGCAGGCAGTGATGTCAGTACTGATGTCAAGGCATGTTGTGAGGCAACTAGTGCAGAGCCATCCAGCCCCATGCAAGCTGCCTCACTGGACTGTGTGTCCTGATAGCATTGGTCCCTATATTGCTGGATGCTGGTCAGCTCCTTCTTTGATGGATGCTTGAGAGTGCCATTTATCTGTCTGGGGGCTGCTGAGCAGAGATTGTGCCTGGCTGGGTAGAGGCCATGGCAGTTCACACAGTGGGGCTTGTTAGCACACTGGGCCCCTGTGGGACCCTCATACTGGCTGAGGTAGGTGCTGCAGTTGGAGTAGCATGCAAGCCAGGTGCATCTGGGTGGGTGGCAGTACCCTTAGCACCCTGAGTCATGCCTCTGAACAGCAGGCTTCTTAGTGATGAGTTGTGAGGACTCACTGGTGTTGAACAGCCAGAAGCTAGGGATCAGCCTGAGGAAGGAGATGATCCATGTTGTCTTGCCCATCTATAAGTTAGCATCATGATGTGATGGTTGGCAGTTGACTGGGACCTCCTTAGTCTGCACTTTGACCTCAGAGGACATCTCTGGGGTGGTGTGCATGACAGATCTATTGTAGCAGGTGATAGATGTTGGGATGCTAGAGACAGCATAGTTGACCCACTACTGGGGAATGCAAATGTTGATGGCACCAAGAACTTTGCACAACACCATAATAGCCTTAGGGCTCACCAGAAGGTTTTGGACAGATAGGTCCACAGGCATGATGGCCTAACTAGTCCTAATGGGCTCAATCCTGGGGATTCTGGTGATGCTGTTCACACCTTCCACACAGGCAACAATTGCCTGGTAGATTGCATATGGCTCCTGCTGTGTGAGCTAACATTCAGGGGGAAGGATGATGAAGACCCAGCAATCCTCTCACTCAACTGAGGATGCTATTGATCTGCTCTGTGCCAAGGTAGTTGAGGTGATGGGGTAGCCCTTGGTAGCAGCTAAATTTGCTGTCTTGACTGGCTGAGGTCTGGAGCTGAGATTTTTTGGGGTCTCAGTGATGCCCACCCAAGTGATGGACTTTGATGAGACAGTTGTGGCAGGTTGACTGCACACCTGTAGGGGGACATAGTCCTCCCTGTTGGTCTCTATGTAATCAGAGAAGGAAACAAACTGAATGAACTTCTTGCAGATGGATTGCATGAAGTCCTTATAACTGGGCTGCCTGTAAGCAGCCATAAACTTATTGATAAATGCCATGAGAGTACTGAGGACCTTGTGGTGGATCTTGGCCTGTCATTCAGCCTCCTGCAGCTGGTTTTGGATGGCTGTAGAGATGGTAGTAGGCACTGTGCTACTTCCTTTGAGAGCTGATGGTGGCAGGATGTGGTGACTGTACTGCCTGTGCTTGTTGGCTCTCTCAGTGTGAAGGTTGGAGGGTGATTCAGGGTCCTGTGGGCACATGAAGTCCACAGAGGTTAGTGTTGTAAACCCAACCTGCAAACCTGCTGGGTTTCAAATCTGAAAAGAAAAAAGCCCTATGTCAGGCCTGAGGCGCCAAACCTGATGGGCTTTTTCAAACCCGACGGGTTGGCGCTAGTCCCAAATAGGCTTAGCGCCGGCCATATTAGGCTTAGCGCAGTCCCAATGCGGTTAGTGCACTCAGGCCTTGGCACGCTAATCCAGATTTGGAACGCGCTAAGCCTAATATGGCCGGCACTAAGCCTATTTGGGACTAGCGCCAACCCGCAACGGGCTTTTCGGGTTGACCCCCCCCCGACCCGATAACCCGTTCGGGCGGGCGCCCGAGGCGGTTTTTCAACCTGAACCCGAAAAAAAACAACACTAACAGAGGTGGTGGTGATGCCCTCCCAAGGAGGGCAAGATGGAGTTGAGGGCCTCATGACTGCTTGCAATGGCAATAAATTGCTGTATGAGGAGCTGAGGTGGTTGTAGGTGTGATAGTGAATGTCTAGAGGGCTTGAAACTATAGAAAATGATGTGAAAAAGTGATTTTTCCAAGGTACCCCCTCATTTGTGAGATGTTGTAAGGATGAGGTTTCTGTAGGTGAACCTGCATACATGGTGAGGGTGAAGTTAGAACAGTGGATTGATAACTCATGTATTAGAATACATATAATATTACTTACATAATGTACTACTCAACCTCACTGCCTTATCAAACTCACTGCTCTATTTACTCTCCATCTTTCAACTAAAGCCTATATCCCCAGAGGCTCTCACAACTTTATAGTATATAGCTAACTATCAAGTTAGTCTATAATATTCTATTCATGTGTACAATAATGAGCATCCTCATGGCAATGGAGCATTGAAGCCATCTGGGTGGTGTAGAACCAGCTATGGTTAAATTCCTGATTAAATATTAACCTGCTAAGTGTTTTGATGTGAGAAGAGGTAATATATGCTAGACCTAAGATGAAGTCTGTGTTATAGATATTAAGAACTACTTGATCAAGTATTATGCTCTAACTCTTATAAATAGTGATTACATATATAAGGATGATTGAGAACTACTTCTATAAATACTGATTGTTGTCTAGGATGAACTCTGCCTAACAAGTAAATATAAGGACAACTAGATAGCCATTAATAGGGTTAGAGATAAAGTCTGGACCTTTATAACTATCAAACTTCACTATTAATATGTATGGGAGTGTGTTGATGGGATCTACACTGGCCTCCCACATTATATTATATATTATACTAATAAAATCATTAACTAGATCTTGCTCTGTCCACAGGTTGCAAGTCAGCATTACATGGCACCCAATACTTATATATATGATGTCTGCTAGGTTCTGAGCTTCATCTGTTGTTACAGTCTTTACTGATGTATATCCTAGGTGATTAGCTAATAATATTTTCATGGGCCTATTATAGGTGTGCAGTTTGAACATGTTATAGGAACAGACATTATCCTTCTTTGAGTATATCTGGATTGTGTCATTGAAGGCATCAGCTTCATTCAGTGGGATGTTATACTTCACATGCATTAGGAGTAGATACCAGTCCTTCTTAGTAATAGAGGCTATATGTAGGTTTTTAAGAGCTTTTCAGAATCAGACAGCAAGGTCATTAACTCCTCACTGGCACATTATCTGCTGAAGGATAATAGTTGTAGATAGTGAACAGTATGCCTCCACTGTGCCATTAACATATAGCTGTCATGGGATAGTATATAATGGGGTATAACCCACAGGAGGCAGCTGGAAGAAGTCACCAAACATCAGAACACTTCTCTCACTAAAGAATTCATCATTATACTATAAATAGATCTTCCTCAATCTATAATCTATCTAGCTTAATATTGTGAGATCAATCATGAACTTCTCATTAATAATGATATATATCATATGACACATGTTGTCCTGCATTGCAGCCAATGCCCAGGATAATAGTGGCTCATACACTGTGTGGACTGGTAAATGCAAAAGGCTGTGAAGTATGCAGTCTTATATATTGAAGGCAGCTACCCCTATTAGTGCTGCATGGACTATAGAGTTGTTAACTCCAGACTGTGATAATATATGTCTAAGGTGCAAACTAATGATATTAATAACATATGACTTACCTGTCCCACCTAGTCTGTCTATGTTTAGTTGCAGTGGCAGAGGCAACTTGCCACCTAGATGATAATAGAAATGTTGTATTACTACATTAAACAGTTGTGCCTATTTTAATATTAGTGTGTCATGACTTATAAGGGAAGACTCCTTCAAGCCCAGTGTAGCTGTCTGTTTGCTAATTTCCTACCAGTCAAGAGCTGATAGATAATCATCTTCAATGCAGTGATGATGCCAGTCATATGCAATATTCATATTATAAGCCTCAAAATTACTTGAAGTGTCCTCAACTACCTCATGACTGAGCAGACCTGCAGTCAAAACCTCTCATCCTTTTTGTACAATATTATTCAGATGATCCTCCACCTCAAACTCATCTTAAACAGCCTTATTAGGGACAAATCTAAGTGTATCAAAATCATGAGATGAGCTGTGCTTTCTGGCACAGTGGGTGTATACTAACATTCAGTCTTCAAAAGCCTTAAATATGGAGGGAGTAACATTCTCCCCACATCATGGATGGTAAAGTATCATCTTGACACAGCAGAAATCATCATACTGAGGATCATTAGCATTAGGTGGGTAACAGGGTCAGAATGATATGATGCAGGGCTTTACTCATAATCATTATTTATACTTTTTCTAATCATACTTTCAAATAAACTCTAGCAAGTAGACCCCATTTAGGGACTAAGGTCATGCTCTATATCATTCAACTGGTAACTCCATGACATTGCAGTAATATGACTATGCAGCTGCTCTGTATCAATAGCTCAGACATGAGATGATAGTAGACCTTCTGTGCAGGCCAGTTCCTCTCCCTAATAAGTTTATTCTGTGTTTTTGCCACTACAGTCTGCATTGATGAACAGGTGTGAGAATGTGTTGCTGCACTACATACACTCTTTATAATATCATAATATAATGTTGATTTAACCTCATCCTTGATGCAGTACTTTATGACATATTTAAGCACTACCTCTAAAGAAATGAATGGGGAAAGATCTCCATTAGCTAGTTAATCTAATATTACTGCTGGTGAAAATGCCTGAAGCAACTCATCTAAATGCCATGGAGTAAATGTCTACTATGACTTGTGTTCAGAGAGCTCATTCTTGCCATTGCAGCAGGCAATTATGAGATAATCATAGAGGGGTTTCAGATAGAAGAATCAACAGTGACACTCTCCCAACTATTTATCTTTTTATAGATAGTATGCTTTGGAATGTTGTGTGTGTCTATCAAATCAGTTTATTAGGGCAGTATAGTAGTCCTCTGAGTTGGCCTGCATGATGCATTAGCTTTGAATTACATGAATCCTATAATATCTCTAGAGGCTCCCAGGAGATGATAGCTGACTCACCTGATTACTGAAAGAAAGAGAAGATGGATGTCTGGCATCTAGCTGTTAGAAAGAATTTGAATTAACAGTGTGAATCTATGCCTTCTAGAAATCCACCAATAACTATTGTGTTTCAGCAGTTAATATATCTACATTAGATGCACTATTTGATCAAATGAAGCCATGTATGTGTCCACTTTCCCTGCTCTACTACTCAAACTGGAATTAATAGTCCTCAACATCAAACTTCTCTGTCATTATAAGTTCATGAAATAGCTGAAAATGGTGAGCTAAATAGGATGCTATGATATGTGGGTTGTTCTCAATGTTATCATGGATTATGAAAGCACATTGTCTGTCACTTGCAGCTTGGCAGTACTCCTCAAAATGTGGTAGATGTCTCTGGAGATTATACCATTAGTAGTTAATAGCACTAAGTGTGAAGAACAGGCTGTTAAGAGGTAGCTACCAGGCAATGAACTCAAGCTCATGACACTGCTGGTTCCAATATGGCCTTATACTCTTAATTGAACTGCTAGAATGCACAATTCAATTAAAAAGAGGGGAATACTTATTAGAGACCACAGCCCTCTATATGTTATAAATAGTAAGGTTAAGGCTGTTCTTATCCCTTTCAACAAACCACTTTGCAGCATAGAATGCCTACTCATGGAGTATTTAGTTAAATACAACATATCAAAACTAGGGGTGTTGTGTGAAATAGCTGTCAGAGTAGTATATCATATGTCTGGCCTATTAGGTCAGTGTGATAGAACATTTCCATCCAGTGGTGAAATCTATAACTTTATTGAGTAAAAGTGTGAGAAACACCATGGCATACATTCATTCCCTGGAGTTGAAATTTGCCAGTGGTGTCCTACAGATAGAAGGTATTATGAGATGATTATCAGTTCTCAGCTCTATATTCACATGAATGACAAGAAGTACTCTCTCATCTACATCTATTAGTAAGTTTAGAATAAATGATGTTTCCTTAAAGACATCATCATCAAATATATTGTTCTGATCCTGAAGTAGCCCCCTAACATTATAATTATTTGACAAGCCATTGCAGTTTAGTTCCCCATCATCCTCATCCTCAATTATGGAGTGTAACTGTCCAGTTATATCTGCATCAAATGGCAATGATGCAATCACATCTATGTTCATTTAGATGTGTCAGTAATCTGGGTGATTATCATACAGATGGTGCAGCCATGCTTCAACATTATGACATCATTCACATAGATTAGTTGCATACTATTATTAGACCTCAGGATCCTAGTTATGGCCCCAGAGTTTCAATATCAGTATATTGAGTGTACTGTGTGCTTGATATTTGAGGGAGCCTGTCTACAACTAACATTATGTTCTGCATGAAGCATATGATGTGTCCAGAATAGTAATATTAAAGGCCATGCACACACTTGATCTGAATGTGAAGACTACACCATGTAATAAGCATCTCTTCAGCCATAGTCAAGATAGGTAGGTGTGAAGGAACTCTCCCAGGGTCCATATTATTAGCATTTGTGAAAAGACCTAGGCCATGTAGGCATTTAATCTGGTCATAATGACATCTTTCACATATATTTGCATTTCCCACCCTCATGTGGAACTATATTTCATCACAAACAGAGCAATTCTCAAGGCCCTCCCTATTCAATGCCTAATAGAAATGAATGATGTGAGACCAATCATTCTTAGTCAGAATGAGGTCAGGTGTTGCACTGAGCTATTCAATAATAGCTAGGCTACTAATTATAGCACCAGCCATTACACTACACTTTAATGATGGTTGACTGATCTAAGTTGATCAGTTTATGAATTGAATATTATTTCATGAGAAAGAGGGTATATCTGCAGTACCTACATTGATGAATGAAGTCATTCACATATCTTCATCCTGTACATTAAATGACAATTGAAATGATAGGGCATATGATGAGGTAGAGGCTGTGAACATGCTATCTATTGTGAATGATATACTTCCTATTGAGGACTGCAATAAGAACAGTGTGTCACTAGAACTAATTATAATGCCACTCAGCTGATTGTGGGTAGTACTATTTGTCAGTGAGGAGTCTGAGTGATGATGGTAGAGGCTGTGTGTGAGTGTACAGTAACTTAATAGTAGTACTAAATGATATCTATATTTATCTCATGCCTCTATTACAGGCATTAGAACATGAAATCATCTGGTGTCTGGTTCCCCCCTATTAGAGTTAGTCAAGCAGATGTCCTGGGAGGCTCTGGAGGAATTGTTCTGATAGGGAGAAGAGGACAATAAAGAGCATGACAATGAAGACAGGGTCTGATATTAGAATGGTGTGATCTATTAGAATTGTATGTCAGACTACAAACTTGAATTTTATGCTCAGTTATTACTAATAATTATATCAGGCACCTGCATGGCCAGAAGAGGATATTTGTTCTGGGAGCTAATTAAGGTTCTTGTCTGTTTTTGTGTTTGGCTGGCATGGCAGTGCTGGTAACAGTTTTGACATGTAGAAAAAAACTCAGTATAATCCTTATTTGTGGTGAAGAAGATGTGAGTAAAAGAGCCATTACATTGTGAATACTTCATATTAGGTTGGTGGTGACAGGCAGAACCATGGCTCACACATCTTAGTGCAGTATTAGTGGTAGAAAAAATTCAGTAGTAGTTGCAAATTAGAGGCAGATGATTAATTAATAATATGATTAAAGAGTCTGATGAAAGAATCTAACTATTTAAATGCAAATAGAATAAGTGATCTACAACAGCAGACTATATCAAATAATTATGTGATGGGGAAAAAGGGGGATGTAGGTACAATCCACTGCACCAAATGATAATCAATCATTCTCTGCCAGGGAATATGCATAATCCACTGCACCAAATAATAATCAACCATTCTCTATCAGGAAATATGCACAATCTACTGTGCCAAACAAGATCTAACTGTTCTCTGCCAGGAAATACACACAATCCACTGCACTAAATGATAATCAACCATTCTCCATTGGGGAATACATGCAATCCACTGCACCAAATAATATCCAACTGCTCTGTACTGGGGAATACACATGATCCACTGCACCAAATGATATCCAATCATTGGAAAAGCTTAAATGGAGAGACCTTTTTGGCCATATATACTCAGAAACTGATTTTATGTAGACTTTGCTTTGCTCCATCTAACTAGTTATTAGTGTGCACTAGAAAGGGCTGGATATGGAAAATTTCCTATATTATCTTAAATACTACATACTTTATGATTATTCTATTTATTCTTATTACTACAGTGTAGATTATACACTTAACATTTATTGCTAGTTCAGCCTTAAGTAATTCTATCTTCCATTTTTAAAGTGAGTCTACTATGTGAGTATACAATGAGATGTACTGGTATAGCTAGATATTTCTCAAGATGTACTAACCTTACTGGGAATTTTATTTCAGCAAGCACTTTGAGTTTCTCTTTATCAATAAATAAACCTAGGCCTGATACATATTGATCTAAGAGATGTATAGAGAGAAAGTTAATGTACATTTTCTTCAGGTTAAGTATTATCCTTAGGTCTCATAGTTGCTGAAAGAGCTTGTGTAAGTAGATAATATAATATCTCTATATCTATAAATGTGCAATTAGATCATTAATATAGACTTATATGAATTCTTTAAGATCTATGAGGTGCCTGTCAATCTATCATTAAATGTATAGTACTGAGTTGATAACTTGATGTACCTTATTATTGCAACATTAAAGATCTTCTATTCATAATGTATAATGACTGTCATTTTAGTCCTATTATCTAGATGGGAATGCTAGTAATAGAAAAAACTCATTGTATCTCCTACTGTAATATATTGTGTCTCTTTCAGTCTATACAGAATATCTATCTGTAGCAGGGCTGAATATACATCAGGCTCTATAGCTTTATTAAGAGTTTGAAGGTCCATCACAACTTATTCTTTTCTTATAGATTTCCCTTTATGATATATTATCCATCATACCACAAATACTAGGTAGGCTAAGTAGGTATAGGTCCTTGCTCAGCTCATTCTTCCTTATGTATGTAGCTTATCAAATATATTATCTATACACTTGTGATCTTCTGAACCTACTAGGTATATTTTCACTATCTTAAATAGGATAACTTCCTGTTTGAGTGGCACTCTCATTCATTCCTCCTGCAGAATGTCTATAAATTCCCTATAATTAGTGAAAATATCATCATATTTCTTGATGAGATCTATGAAGATCTTCTTTATCTTATCATCCTTATAATATATAGTTATCTTATTATCTACTGTGGTTTTATTAGCACTGTTCTATATGACCTTTATCTGCTAGTGGTTATAAGTTAGGTTTTCTGTAATTACTAGCATCATCATTTCATCTGCCACATGAAACCTATCTATGAACTCTATTTCTTGTAGGATTTCTAACTTTAAATGACATAAGATGCAGATTAGCTTCTCACTGTCATTTCCTGCCTGGATGAATGATAATATGTGATTCATTGTGTGCATGTGGAATGTGAGTTGTAGGTTAGATGATTTGAATAGATAGTCTCTATCCTCTGGGAGCTCTACCTTTCCTTGGGTGTGAATAGGGATCCTCACTTCTGCCCTAGATGGCACTATAATACTAGTAGTAGCATATAGGAGTCAGTTCACCTAATAGTTTGGCTTTGAGGTTAAGGTGAGATCAATAGCTGCATTGTGACATCATGTAAGTTGGGCCTTTTAGCTCAGGAAATTCAAGATCAAGCCCTTTAGTCTGAGGTTATCTACCCTTATGAGTAGTTTCACCTGCAGGTTATCAACAATGTGAACTTCAATGAAGAGCCATGTAATTATAAGCTTTCCAGATAGTAGAATTACTAGCATATAGAGTAAGATCATTATGATCTCTGAAGAAACTAACTCTTTATTAATGTCCTACACTGTGATAGGCTTGAATTAGATTATTTTAACCTTCAGATCTTACTATTTGAGCCAGTCACAGTCAATAAGCATCATGGTATATCTACTGTTCAAACATATATTATCTATTATATTAGGTTTCATAATAAACACCTTCACTGTAGTATAATGCTAAAACTAAAAAGTCATTCTATCTGAAGTATATATCTATAACTTTTTAGATGAAATTATTAGTAATAAAATGTTAACATACCAAGTAGCTAGTCCATCCTCATTCATATGGTGTTCCACAATGTGATTATATAATTAATTGTTGGACATAAAGGTTGTATTGCAGTTCAGACAGTTAAAAGCATTATATTTATTATTAAAGACTAAGTAGTCATCAGCCTCTTCATGAGGATTATCATTCTACTAATCTATATTATTCTAATTTTCTTATCAATTATCTTCCTATTAATCATCAGCCCAGTTTATCTGTACATCATGTCTTTGATAGTCAGTATTCTCATAGCTGTTCTGTTGTTGAAAGTTGTTATTATCTTAATACTAATAATTATTATTATAATTATTATTCTGATAATTTCAATAGCATTGATTATTCTGATTACAGTAGTCATTATTTTAGAAATGCTAGTTATCATTTTAGTAGTTCTAATTATTAGACTTAATCTCATTTTAGGGTTTCTTATCCTAATTAGGCTCATTATCCTGATAGTCATTATAAACACACTATTTCTATGAGTTATAGCTGTTCCTTCTGTTCTGGAAGTTCTATGACTGATAGACATCTTTAATGGGCTAGTTATACTCATAATAGTTATTTTGATAGTATTTATCCTCCTAGTTGCATTACTTTTTGATCAAGAAAGTGATGAACTTCTTTATAGTTATTCCAAGGTCAGGCTTGTTCATCATTAAATGTAGAGGTAGATTGAGATACTTTTATAGGTGCAGGACTAATACATCCTCATTATCACTGTAATTATAGTGTTTAGCTGCATGAATCAGCTCAGCTGTAAATACTGCAACACTACAGTTATTCTGAGCATCTTATACTGTGTAGTATATTTTATTAAACTTATTAAAAGACTTACTAGATGTCATTCTGAATTGAGTCTCTAGTGCCTTACAGATTTATATCACATCATCTGAGTGGTTTAGAAGGCTATATCTAATCACATCCAATACTTTCAAAATCTATCATATGTTAGCTGTGCTGCAGAAGTAGATTAGTAAGTCCTACTTAATTATCATTGTATTTTTTGATTGTGCTGCTATCTTAATGCAGGCAGTAAAGAAGAAGACATCTCAGTAGTAAGTCTTATAATCTTTATTCTAAATATTATTAAATCTAATAGTGTCCAGCCAGAAGATTCCAATATCTATTACCTTCCATGAGATGTTGGAACTATATAAAGCATATTAACTCCTTTAACTATCTTAAGTCTGATGGCTGGGTGCCAGGTTGGCACTGCATCTGCAGGGTAGTTCTTTTAGACCTTCATTATTTTAGTCAGAAGTGAGCTGATAGTTATCTTTATTAGAGGTTTATTAGTGTGATGTGCTAACTCCTAATTCAGTGAGAGTCTCATAAAGCTACTTTCAGACCAGTTGAGCAATGATGCATATCTGCCCAGTAGATAAACTATTATTATTTATTGAAGTAATTAGAGAGGTAGTGCTATTAACTATAGGTATATTAGTATTATCATTAGCCATTCTATTTAAAGACTTGATTGGTCTAACTAGATACTTTCTTGATGGGTGTACTAGGTCAGAATTGTCAGCCCAGTAAATATAAGTGTTTTGCTGAGATGAGTAGTTATTCTGTCTGAACAGATAATCTCAGAGTTGGTTGATTGCTAATGATGTAATAAAGAGTAAACTCTAATATCATAGAACTTCTATTAGTTGAGTGTTATTATTAGTATCTCAAACAGTGAATCTTATGTTTGATATTATAGATAAGGGTGAAAAGAAAGATGGGAGAGATGCAGAAGAGAGAGGAAAAGAGGAGTAAGAGGCTGAATTTATTTATTTTGAATTTTAAGTTAACTTTAAAATAGTTATAGATGTCCCAGTATTCTATGTCAGAAGTCTAAATTATGAGTTATCTAAACAGACAATTAGATTTAACTTCTAAATGATTTTAAAGTAAGCATCAGAAGAATATAGAGTATTTATCACTATATTTATCATAGTTTCTTCTGAATTATCTATTATGACTTCTATCTTCAAAGCTGTCCTCATTGTTTGCTTGTTTGTTATTATTTGTTCAGTTGAGAATAGAAGTGAGAGCTGTTATGATGATTTGAAGGACTTAGATGAGAGCATAGAAGATATATGTAACTATATGAAAGCTCTGCAGTTAGAATCCTTTAGTAGTAATTTCACACTATGCATGAACTGTTTAATATCACTTTAGAAAGATACTTTATTAATTGTTCAATCTGCTGAGTATGCTGGAAGTTCCACCACATTTTGACACTCTATCTCTATACTGGCACTGCAAGTTCAGGCTCAGCTTATAAGTAGAGTGTTTGACTTTGATGGGGCCTCTAGATATTCCACAGTACTAGTAGAGGCTATATACTTAACTACTTGAAGAATGTCTTAGCTCACTGTGTGAATGTAAGGACCATTATTAGTTGTATATAAAGTTAGGTAATGGGCTAATTAGATGGTTTTAACTGTAAGACTCACAGACATCCTATAGAGTCTATCATCAAAGATGAGGAGGGGCTTTCTGGTAGAAGCCTATGGAGAATTGAATTTATTTCTTCAGATAATCTATTGAAACTCAAAACATGCTACTAATTATAATAAGAATGTAGTACATCATTAATATTATAAAAAAGGCTTGATTCTTCTAAGTCTCTGGAAGCTCTATGATGTAGGTATCATTAGTGAGGCTGACTAATCTAAGCTAAGAAGTATGAGTAAGAGGATATAAGGACATGCAGAGCTTCCACATAGTATCTTCACATAAATGTTTATTTACTCTAATCTTATATAAATTTCTTCTCATTATATTATATAATTTTATAATTTCTTTTCCTTTTTCTTTTCTTTCTCTAGTAATTATAATCTTAATTTTAGTGTATAGCTTACATAATCTACCTATTAGAGCACACTCACTACATTTTATAATTACTTGTTTGATCTCTTCTTAGAGATCCTCATTATATTTACTCTCTGAATATGATTTGCATGTATAATAGATTCCTCTAAATGTAACTTATATATATAGTAAACTCTTTCAAAATCTAAAATACAATCAATTCAACTCTATCAGATAATGTGTTAGTAAAAGGCCCTAAAGCTCTAACAGTTCATATTGATATTTTATGAGATTTTCCTCTAAACTTTCTAAATCCTCTAAACTCTCTAAATCTGAACAATCTTTTAAATTCATTATAAATATGAACTCTTCATGTAAAGATAGCATTTCTTCTCAGGGCTCTGATACTAAATTCTGAAACTTCATTTAATAGCTCACAAATAAGGTTAATCTTATTACTGAATAAAATTGTATATTCATATCAACTTCAGCCTCTATTCTAATTCCTACTCACCTGATTGCTCCCTTTGAGGACTTCTCAAGACACCTAAGAGAAAGGCTCACCACCCTTAAGAAATTTATGGGCAAATAAGTCTCTAAATACCCTTCCTAGCACCTTAGTGTAGAGGTCAAAATTACTTTAAACAGCCTTATAATTAGATCTCTCACTAACAAGGCCTGATATATCTACACTCAACTCTCTGGCACTATCATCACCTAATTCCATTCTTAGATGAAGGTCAATGCCAAGCTCATTTCTATAATCTCTGATATCATGCTTCACCAGCTTGACATTATTTTCTCTAATCTCTCAGTAACCCAGAAGGCTCTAACCTGACTGCATAGTATTTACCAGAAAACTGATCTACTCTCTGGCTTTCTTCTAAGATTTAATCAGAAAATTCTAGAAGTTAGTAGTCAGCTATGAGATAATACTATCAAGAAGGCCCTACTTAAAAAGGTCATCAAGTTCAAGCTCCTGCAGTAGACTGTTGCCTCTATCAAACCTCCCATGTATCTTAAGTATTATATGAAGTTTTATAGTAAAGAGAACAACCTATCTGAGATTAAAGTCATTCAGAGGCTAGAGCTGAATCTATAATGATACTCTTACCATCTCTGAAAAAGCCTTTTCTAAGATCTCTCTATTAAAAGATCTGAATGCAATGAATTGAATGTTTACCAGATTTACTCATATAAATGCATTTTACATTCTAAATATAATTACTATTATTATTATCAACTGCCATGCTCAAAATGTCTGTATTAACTGTGATAAACCTAGGCACAGAGCTACTAACTACTATAGAATCTATATCCCCCTAAAACTACTCATATGATCTATAAACATATAAATCAAGTCTAAAGAGGAGGAAGACTTTAAAAATACCAAGTCAGACTTGAGAAAAGACTAGCTTTCACATGAGATTATGAGTACAAGCTCTCAGAGTTAGATAGAAAGACCTTTGGGAAGAAAATAACTATGCTAGTAATTCTTGTATCTATTATAGTTAATCATTCTTTTAATATGAATGTTATGATAGATAATAATTACTATTATTATTTAATAATTTACTCTTACATAGTTAACCATCATAACCTCCTGTGTATCCTAATTGACCCCTGAAAGATTAAAGATGTTAATGATGATACAGCTACTTTCATACAAAATATAATGAAGTTTAATGTTAATATTAGTAAAATCCTCCAAAAAAACACTTATATATATAAAATTAAGAATCTCCTATATGACTTCATACTAAGTTTATTATAGTTATGTAAACATCAAGCTCTCATTAATACTCACAAGTAATATATTATATTCTCTAAAGGCATCTATATCTTCAAAAAAGATGTTTATAAGATCACTAATCTTTACCAGATTTCTATCAACATCTATAACCTCCTCTAAGGCCACAATCAGAAATTTAAATCCTAACATCTGATTGAAATCTTCACTGCTAGTATGACTAATATAGAGAAGGCCCTCTCATAACTCTCTAAGAAGCTAAAGACTTGTCATGCCGGACAGCCCGGATTGCCTGGACTGCTACGTCACGCCCATATCTATACGAGATTCAGCTAGCCACCTGCTCGATGCCTTCGCTGCTTGATAGCCACCACGTCACAAGACTATTCTATCAATAACCATACCTATGTCATAGGATGGGCTGGGAATAACTCTTAGTGGCTATCACACTCCCTTCTTCTCATTCCTACATGCTTTCCCATGCATATCCTATTCATCGCTATTGTTCTCTATTGACGATGACATGGCATGGAACTACGTCACTCCAAGAAGGCAGATCCTTTCCCTATTATGTCCACCCCGCTCTGTACATAACTATCTTGCTTCCCCCCATTCTCATGGAGGTCAGCGATCAGCTACGATTCTTCCGAAGCCATACCTTTTTCTTGCTCTAGCAAACCACTCCATTCTTCCTCTCGCGTGGCGCAATTACCTCCATCTATAGTGCCCCGCTGGAGCTATTACCTCCACGTCTAGTTATCCTTTGGAGCTATTACCTCCGCGTATCGTTATCACCTGGAGCTAATCGCCCCATATCGACATAGTAGCCAGAGCCCGGATAAGTCCCGGCCTCTGCTTAGCCGCCCTCACCCCTGCTAGCCTTACCGATTCATAGCTAAGACCTTAACGCAGCGCTTATTAGACGGCTTATCCCTGACCGGCCTGCCGTCCTCACAAGACTGACCCTATAATAGTTCTCTCTCTATACTATTATGAATTCCTCAACATTTTTGATTATAAGGCTGCTGAGAAGCTCTCACCATTCCAAAGTATATATAATTATTATATTAAATTTGAGAAGATAGATAGTAAAGTTTCTCAGCTGCCCTGAAGATCTCTATACAACATGTTGCATGATAAATTACTTATACTCCATAAGATCCTTAATGATCTTTTGAATAAAAATTTCATCTAAATTAGTAATTTACCTGTAGATGTGCTGATACTCTTCATGAAAAAATCAGATAGAGACCTCTAATTTTATATTGACTATTAGAGTCTTAATTATCTTATCTGAAAAGATTATTACCTAGTATCATTAATTAATGAGACTCTCAAACAGATCAGACAAGCCAAGTAATTCATAAAGCTTGATGTTATTTCTATATTCTATAAGACTTAAATTATAGAGGGAGATAAATAGCTGACTATCTTTTGCACAAGATATGATCTATTTAAATGAACAGTTACCCTCTTTAGTCTCATAAATACCTCAAGTACCTTCCAGAAATATATCAACTAGGCCTTATGTGATCATTTAGATGAATTTACTTTCATCTACCTTAATGACATTCTTATCTTTACCAATAGATCTCATAAGTAATATTAAGAGTACATCTAAAAAGTCCTTATCTGCCTCTATAAACACAGTCTCCCAATTGATATTAATAAATCTACCTTTGAAGTTCAAGAGACAACATACCCCAGCTTTATTATAGAGGCAGGAAAGGGGGTCTATATGAATCCCAAGAAAATTACTATTATTCTCAAATAGGAGGCTCCTACAACCATACAAGACATATAAGGCTTTCTAGGATTTGCAAATTTTTATTGATACTTCATTTAGGATTTTTCTGACATCATCCAATTACTAACTGATCTCACATGTAAAGACCAGTAGTTTTAATAGTCTAAAGAAGCAGATAAGGCATTTACATGCCTTAAGTAGATGTTTATCTCTATCTTAATGCTATTATGCTCATCACATTTAACTCTAACTACTTAATAATGATTAAAATAGACTCCTCCAGTTACATCACAGATACTGCTTTCATGTAATGGGATAATGAAGGTGTCCTGTAATTATATACATTTATATCTAAGAAGCTTAGCCCTGTCAAAACTAACTATAAGATCTACAACAAGAAACTCTTCACTATCATTTAATATCTGAAGGAATAGGACTTCAAACTCTGCAGCATAAAAGATTTTGAAATTATTATAAATTATAAGAACCTTTAATATTTCACTATAACTTATAAACTCTCTAAATGCTAAATGTACTGGGCTGAATTCCTCAGTTATTTTTATTTTATAATTTACTACTATCCCAGCACAGAAAACTTCATAATCAACACCTTCTCTTAATATGAGTAGGATATGCCTTTCAAAGACTTCAACATCTACTGGGCAAATCACAAGCAAAGACTATTAGACCCATAGATCCTCAAGGAGTCCAAAGTAACACTATATAGATTGATATATGTTTCCTCTATCATCCTACTAATTGTAGCTATTCAGGTAGACTCTGTAGAAGACTTCTCCAGATCATTCCTACTCTTACTCTAAGAGCTCTGGGATATCACTACTACCTCTAATAAATATCTTCAGATGATAACCCAGGTTATTTAAGGTAAAGGTCACTATTTCTCCTCTGAACTCCAAGCTCACATTGACATCACTAAATGTTTCATAGATCCTAACTCTTAATTATACTTCTGAGGGAGGCAGTGGGTTCCTAATTCAGAACCACTATACATCCAAATCATGCAAGAAACTCACAACTTCCTCATAACTAATCATCTAGGCTATAAAGCATTCTATTAAATTCTGTCCTGAGATTTTTATTAGCTTGATATATCTTAGAGTATCTGATAGTTCACCTAGAACTATAATATCTACCAATTCATTATTACCTGATAAGATTACTATCAAGATCTACTTAAGTCTCTCCTAATCTCTGAATGTGTCTGACATAATATTACTATTAATTTCACAGTAGACCTCTTTATAAGTAATAGCTGTAAGAATATCCTCATCATTATTAACTACCTCAGTAAGAGTATTATTCTTAAATCCTGTGTGAAGATGGATGCACTTATAGTGGTAAAAGCTTTCCTCTAAAGTCTATTTTATTATCTATATGATCTATCCTATATAATCATCTTAGACTGTAGAATCTAGTTTGTTGGAGCTATCTAAACTTAAATCTATTAGCTCCTTAAAATCTCCTAATACCTCTTAACTGCCTATCACCCCAAAACTAACAGCAGCACTAAGTATATGATTCAGACAACTAAGAATTACCTCTAAAAGTTCTATTCATACACTTAGAATGACTAGAATGAACTCCTCTTATATATTAAACTCATAATTAATGGCTGCAACACTATCAGCACTGATGTTAACTCATTTTTCCTCTCATATAATTATAACCTTAAGGTTCTTAATGTCACTAAAATACTCAAACTTTCTATCTCACCCTACAGTCTAATCTAAATTGTAGACACCATCATCTCAAAACTTCAGCAAGTCTGCAAGTGAGCTGAATCCTTTATGGCCAGTACTCAATACAACTAATAGAACTGCATGAATGCTCACTAGAATCCCACTAAATACTACAAAGTAGGTAATAAAGTCTGACTAGACCTTCAGAATATTACCACTAATTGCCCATCTCACACACTCAACTGCTGATATACTAAATACACTGTCATTAAAGTGCTAGAGAGTTATAACTATCATTTTAATATATCATTTAGAATCTATAATATGAAGGGCTACATCCTTATACTCTATATCCATAGCTCACCCAAACTTTACCCAATCTCCAACCACCTAATTACATACCTTTAATCAGGCCTTCACACACTTAAGATACCTGAAAGAAAGACTTATCACCCTTGAGAAATTCATGAGTAAATAAGTCTCTAAATACTCTGTCTGGTACCTCAGTATAGAGGTCAAAATTACTTTGAACAGCCTTATAATTAAATCTCTTATTAATCAGGCCTAGTACATCTACACCTAACTCTCTGGCACTACCATCATCTGATTCCATCCTTAAATGAAGGTTATTATCAAGCTCATTTCTATGATCTCTGATGTCATTCTTAATCAGCTTAACATTCTTTTCTCTAACCTCTTGGTGGCCCAGAAGGCCCTAATCTGGCTGCACAGTATTTATCAGAAAATCAATTTACTCTCCATCTTTCTCCTGAGATTTAATCAGAAGATCCTAGAAGCTAGCAGCCAGCTATGAGATGATACTATTAAGAAGATCCTACTCAAAAAGGCTATCAAGTTTGAGCTTCTATAGTAGACTGTTACCTTCATTGAACCTCTCATATATCTCAAGTATTATATGAAGCTTCATGGCATAGAGAGTAACCTATTCAAGATTAAGGCCATTCAGAACTGAATTCATGGTAGTACTCCTACTATCTCTAAGGAAGCCTTCCTTAAGACCTCTCTGCTGAAAGATTCAAATATAATGGATTGAATTCCTATTAGACTTACTCACATAAATGTATTTTACATTCTGAATATAACTATCACTGCTGTTATTAACTACTGCACCTGAGGTATCTATATTAACTATAATAAATCTGGGTATAGAGCTGCTGACTGCCACAGAACCCATGTTCCTCTAAAATTACCTATATGATTCATAAATGTACAAATTAAGCCTAAAGAGGAGGAAGACTTTAAAGATGTCAAATCAGACTTGGAAAAAAACTAGTGAAGCAGGGATGAGGTGTGCATGTCAGGCGGCACTGAACAGGGCAGCAGCAAACACAAGAAAAGAATTGATATTGAGGTCAAAGCAGAGGAATGTATTGGCAATCTATAGTACAAAACAACACAGTAATAGAATGATAAGGCAACACACAAAAGAAACAGAAGATCTATCTCAAAGAAGCATATACTGGCATGAGAAATCCATGAATGAACAGATGGAGTCTTGCTATGAAAGAAAAATGTCTATCTTTATGGCATGCTTGGCAGTGAAAGCCTCAGTGAAAAATTGATCCAACCTGATGGCAGATCCCCACCACATATCTCCCCTCCTCTTGATTTATCAACCTGGTGAATAAAAGAATAGCTCAGCTTTGCAGTGAGAGCAGCAGCCCTGAATATGTTGTCCCAAAATTGACCTGACTATGTTATCCCAAAGTCAGCCAGTAAATGGTCATGTACTGTGTTGGATCATCTGTTTGCCAGAAAGTGGCCACATCAAGATAAGAAGGCATGGCTAGAGATGTATGGGCAAGTTAGCAGTGGTGAAGCCCTTCCTGGGCTGCAGTAAATACAGTCAACCTTTTTAGACAGAGGCCCAGACAGCACAGTTCATCAACAGCTTGAACCATGGAATTGTGGGGCAGTGGCCCCTATGACTAGAGATAGAGACAGGGGCTGGAACAGGATTGACAAGAGGTTTTTAGATGAGGGGGGGGGGGCAGAGTGCAGCCCTAGAGCATGTAAACCTCTGAATGGAAGTGAGGTGGGGAGAAATGGATGGGCAAATTAGCAACATGCCCTAGGTAGGCAGGGTGGAGAAGCAGGGCAGCCCAGAGAAATGAATGGGCAAGTTGGGAATAGAGGAAGGGTATGCCCTATATGAGCAGGATGGCTGGCAACAGGTGGTGAACAGAGATTGAGATGAGCAACATGGGTGATGAAGATGAAAGGGACACAAAGAAAAATAGAGAGTAGAGAGAAAGAAAAACATGGCAGGCAAAGTTCAAACATCAGCAGTAGAAGGCACAGGGCAAGATATATACAATTGAGTGAGCACAGGAAGGAAAGTAAATGCAGCAAGGGAAATAAACACAGAATGGCAGCATACTAACTATAGAAAACAAAAGAAATAAAGATAATGTGGAGGAAATACAGCACAGAGGAGGCAGGGCAGAGGAGACAGAAACCAAACAGGAAACAGACTGAATAATGTGATGAGGAAAACAAATATGTACTAGTAGTAGTAAGGGTAGCAACTATGGCAGAACAGTAGATTCTGATTGGTTGAAGTATTTCCTGGCCCTGAGACAGGAAATTGTGATTGGCTGGATTGGCTAGCTGGCATTAGTCTCCTCACAGCTGTGGACTGAGATCCTGATGGCATCTCCTTCTACTACTGTGCAGTCACTAACAATAGAATCAAGAGGAATGTAATTGTAGTAATAGTAAAAGAAACTCTACTTACTGAATAGTTCTTTCTTAGCCTTCATTGCAGTCATGAAAGCATGAACTGCAGCCCCCATGACTCTCTTGTACCAGACTAGAATGTAATCCTTAGCTAGCTGGCTGAGCACCAGGCCAAAAAGAATCTGCTGCTCTCTCTAGACTAGAGGATCCTCTCATTACTGATGTTCAACCAAAGCTTCAGAAAGAGCACCAAGACCTGTCACAGTCATGATGGCAGGAAAGTGATAAGGAATGCTGCCATACAGAATGAGCAGGCCAGAGGGCATCACAGATCCATATATGAGGTCTTAATTTGCCTGTGAGAGCTGCTCCTATGTACTACTCTTTAGAACCTCTAAAGACTCACTATTTTTCTGGATCCCAATGAATCATGGAAGCATTATTCTCCACTCTATGATAGCCAGGCCTGTGTGCCCATGGGAAATGTGTGGCATGGTGATTCACACATCTTCCTACTTGCAAGAAACAGTCTTCCAGCTAGTTTTGAAGTCTTATAAATCCTGATTGATGAGTATCTGTAGGGAGACATCCTGAACAATTCTGCCATCTGGAAACCCTCTTCCACAAAGTCAGTGATTCCACTCAGAGACACAGTGATGCATGCTAGGGATTATGATTGTGCAGTTTGCATGGTCCTCATTTGTCAGGCTGATAGACCCTTAGATCATATTTGCACTGTGGCTTTCCTCAGTAAGGTGCTAAATATTGATATTGATATGTTGGAAAAATGTGCTATCCCCTTTCCTGGTGAACTTAGCATAATAAGGGTAGGAGATGAGCCATGTCTGGTGATCCAGGCAAAGAGTGACATACCAGGCATAGTAAACTGGGTCCTGGCAAATTATCTGCTGGATGATTTCATGGAGCATCATGTGGAGCCACCTCAGCAACTTCTGGTCTTTTTGCTGGTGAAATGAGTATATATCTCATTCATATGATGCAATTTTTCCAAGGGTGTTGTAAGTAGTCAGCACATTTCCTTTGGCCAGTTATGTCTAGAGCCAGAAGAAAATTGGAAGAGATAAAGAGCCATCTGCATTCTAACCATCTAGCATGTGATTTACATCTATGTTTTCCAACCCAAGGTTCTTCAACATGTTTGCCCAGTCCAGCAGAATGATAGAAGGGAGGGTGGCATGCTTCATGTAATATATCTGAAGAAGGTCCTTAGAATGGGCAGGGCAGCAGCCTTTGTGGAAATAATGAAAAGTGCTGTCAGCAGTGCAGATCTAGCCAAGATTTCTACAGCTATTAATAACAGCACTGAGTCTGGATGACAAGGCTGCTTGGTCTAAACCCTGAGTAAAGCTGCTGCTGAGATGGGATGGAACAGAATGGGAAACTATCTCTATATATTTATCCTGTAGATATTAATTCTGTCCCATCTCATACTGAAATGTGTGCTCCCATGTCCTGTCTCATAATGAAATTAAAATCCTATGTCCTGTCCTATTGCATGAATGGTTCTCCCATGTCCTGTCCCATCCTGTCCCATAAATAGATGGGGTGGGATGGGATGGGAAGGGAAATCCCAGGTGCAATAATAAATCATATGCAGTTAGAAATTATCATGAAAAATTTCATATGAATTATTATCATTTCTCATTAAATTTTTTCTATTATATTAATTTTCCACTCATTATAGTAACAAGCTAATACTCATCTCATATCATCATATCATCCCTACTACATATCTATTCCTCAGTATCTGAAGCTACTATAGGCTCTGGGGCTGCTCTCCACACTTCTTGACCACATGCTCTACTACAGGCTTCAAAACCCCACACTTCTCAGCTGCATGCTTCACATGCCTCTCAACCTCAGGCTCTATAACTCTGTACTTCTTTGACACAGACTCCTTGATTACAGACTTCACCACACAGCCTTCCTCCTAATTCTTCAGAATTAAGATCAGATCTGCCAGATCAAGCTCTATATCTTCATCTTCATCTTCCTCACTTGCTGTATCTTCCTCCTCCTCACTATTAACTCAGTCCTCATCATCTGATGTATCCACATTAAAGCCATCTAACCCACACCCTGCTACCTGTGTCTCCATGCCATGGCCTTTGATCTTCACATCCTACTCCTTATTCTCTCCTATAGCTACCCTCAGCTTTGTACCTTGAAAGTATAGATAACTCACCCCTCTTAAAATCAACAGAACAAGCTGAATATCATCAACTTGAAGGATCTTCTTCTAGTAATAGACTAGGTAGAGATTCATACCTGAAGTACTATCAACATTATATCATTAATATACTGTTACATTATCTTATTACCTACATTCAAATAGGGTCACAAGTATCTCCTCACTAATAGGGTGTAGACAATCAATGGCCGCAGCCTGGACATAGTACCTATGGGCCATCACCCAGCTTCTTCCTACCTGCCTTGGGCAAATCTTGAATTATCTCCTACACAAGCCAACTGAATGGCTCTATTCTCAAAACTCAGTGCATACTTATCTGCTAAAATATAATTTCCATCTCTTCAACTAATCTAGCTATTAGTAAATCATTAATATTATTCTGGATAGTATCTTATCTAATAGACCAGCTGATAACTGCAGCTCAGACTTAATATCAGTATAGTTCTTGACTCTACATCTACCATCTACTTTAAGTCATGCCTTTTAATTCCTAGCTTACTCTCTGTGGCCCTTGCACCACTTCTTCACTGCAAAGGCCTTATTATGGTTCTGGTGGATCCCAGGGGAGCACTCACAGTTGATTGGGTAGTAGCTGAAAATAAACCCATATATTAGTTCATGCATTAATTTCTAGAGGAAGAAGGCTGGAGACACATACCTAGACATACTACTACATGGAGGTGGTTGGCATAGGGGGAGAGTTAGAGATAGAGATTTTAAAGACAGTAAAATAGAAGAGGAGAGGAGAGAAAAATGAGGAGAGGAAGAGAAGGAAAAGAGGAGGAAAAGAGAGATAAATATAACATATTACTAGTTGTTATCAAAATAATTTCCATTTTGAGTGTTACTAAAGGGCATAATCTAAACCTATTACCTAGGTTCATTATTATGTAAATATATTCTACAATTATTTTTATCAATTCCAGTATATCATCATTCCAACATTAATTGCACCATACAAGAGATATTAACATTTAGAGTTATCATAGAACACATGATGTTCAGCTCTCAATTACTAATGAAGAAGTACTCATAATGTCCTAAGACTATTAGACTAAGTGTGCTAGGGAGATCAGGTGGGCAAAGACTGGCAATGAGACTATTATGGAGAAAGCCTAAGAGGTTAATTATAAGACACAATTTGATGCAGTAAAGTATCTACAGGGATCAGTCAAATGATAACAAGCTTTTATAATAGTTCTAGCAGTAAAGATGCTGATACTAAGTACTGGGAAATAGCATTACTAGCTGATCAATCTGCCATGAAGAAGGTAGAGGCTGAGTGTATTGCTCAGAAGCATTTTGACTAAGGGAAGTTCTTAAAATATCATCAGGCCCAAATTGTGAAGAAGCACACACTTGAGGAGGAGGCAGAGAAAGAGGAGATTATACAGTAACTACATGCATTGTAATCTAGGATCAGTCCTAAAAAGAGAAAAGTTAGTTATTTTAACTTGCAACCTTAATTATTGATTAATACTGACTGTCAATAGATTGATACTTCTTCTCCCTTTAATAATAAGATCATCAATCTGGCCCTCCAACATTTCTATATCCAGGCACAGGTGTCATTGGTCTCCCATGATGCAAAGATTCTGGGGCATGGAAAAGTCATGCTCATAGCTGCTGATGCTAGTGAGGAAGTAGCTGCACAGAAATTGAATGAGTTCTAGAAGACTTTAAATAAGAAAGATAGAGAGCCATTGGAAGTAATTCCTTTTGCTGAAAGAGATATTAGAGGGTGATTTTAAGATAGAGGGAGAGGTGTTGAGTGATGAGGATAAGAAGTTAGAGTGAGAGGATTATTCAGAGTAGGATGATACAGAGTTTTTATATAAAATATAAGCTTATAGAGTCTATTCAGTAGAAATTAATATTAGAGAGAGAAAGTTTGATATAGAATGGAGTTTATTTACATTCTAAGAATTTTAGTAATAGGATTTGGTAACAGGCCCCTCATAGATTTTTACCAATAGCATTATGGCCATAATCTTCATCAATTGGTTAATGTCCTGGATTGTTGAGAAGTGCAAAAGCTATATCTGTGATTCAATATCCCTATACTAAGGTGACATCTTGCTTGTTGAAAACATTTTTACCACATAATCTCAAACCAACAATTCTTCGAACATGCCTTCCCCTTCAGGTTTCTGAACGGAAATACCCTCATTCGAAAGCCCTCATTGGGATCTATTTGCCATTCAATTCTGGTGAGGTTTGAACCAGAATTGGGGGTGTGGTGTGCAAAAATGTGGTTTCATCGAGAAAGTGGGAGGTTATCCCTCTTTTTCGCCACAGCACCACAACTGCCGGTCCAAACATCATATAAATTGAGTGACAGGTAGATCAAAGCCTATTCATTCTCTCGAAAGAACCACTGAGCGTTTCTGAGTCCTACAATGCTCTCTGGCTCCAAAACAGAGAGATAGGACAGAAATGAATAGAGAAAAAACCTCTGAGCCTGAGATTTCAACTGCTTCAAATGGAAAAAAAGAAACTCTCAGGTTGAACAGACCCTAAATCATAGATCCCCTATGAAAAAGAAGTAGTTAGCTCCTCAGAATCTTCTAAAGACTCCCATCAAGTTAAATGGAAGAGGCCTGGAAAGATTAGAGGAGATGATAGCTGTTGAAATCACTAATAGTAATGAGATGGAGCTTTAAGTGGAGTTAAATCTTTACTATAACTTTACTTATTTCTTTCTTATGTTTATTACACTAAAAAACACCCAAAAAAAGACAAAAAAGACTCTTCAAAGGTTACTTTTATTCAAAATAATATAGGGAGATCAAGTACACCCCTATATTCTTATTTAAATATAGCTTTTGAGGAGAAAATTGATTTCATC
>JANTQH010000008.1:471743-551733 GCA_032988465.1 Onygenales sp. PD_10 | reverse complement strand
AATCAAGGAATACACCTGCAATATGCTTGAAAATCTCCCTCTACCCCCTACGCCCGGGTCACGCCCGTGGGTGGAAATAGACCCCCTTTTTCCCTTTTCAGTTTAGCGTCGTCTCCCTTGGGTGAAAATAGACCGCTTAATATTCCCAATCGGGCTTAGCGCAAAAAGATGTGGTGAAAATAGCGTAAACATGTGGTGGATTTAGCTGGACCCCAAAAATGGGGGCAGGCATAAAAGTTATATGTCCACCATCATGCTCGAAAAATATAAAAAAGGAGGCAGAAAAAGTAAATAAAAAAATTCCCACGATGCTGGGTCATTAAGGCAGCTGGGATATTCAACACCGGGATCCACAATGTTATTTTTTCTGGTGCGCTGTGACTGTACTACTATTCAGTCTAACAAAGGTTATTTTTCACCAGTACGAGGTAGCCGGGACATCTGGATGGGATGAATTTTGCCGGCTCCAGCGGCTGACTTTATTATGGCCGCCAGACAGGATTGTTGTATCCTCTACACAGTGGAAACCCTAATCTACCTCACACTGTCCTAGTTCCTGTAGCGTGGTCGATGGCTGGGCGGGTGGGGATGGAGTCAAGTATGCAGTGGAATCGAGCGAGTCATGCGGATGCTTTTCTGGCCATTCTCCAGGGATCGACTCTCTTCTCTGATGAAGGATATGTGTCGCTCTTTGCTTTTCGGGATTTGGCAACGTCGATGGGTGCTGTCCGGGTCTTGACTCTTGACCGGGGATGAGGCAGGGGAGAGCAACGGAGGAACAGGGGGGATATTTATTTTGCTTTTTCTCCTTGTTATTTCATAGACTCTAATTTATGCCCCTCGATTATTTCGTCCAGCGTGATTATTTTCTTTTTGTTCATGTGACAAGCCCTTAGGTAGGTACAAGAGTAACTAATTCATAAATCGACCCGGTCGTGCGTTTGTGGTCGGCCATCCCTTCCGAAAAATTTGTTGCACCGGACAAAAATAACGAAGACCCCGCAAGGGGCCTCATTTGCGGAGCGTAGCGAAGCAAATATATAGTGCATTCCGAGACGAATTAGCAGGGAAGTCATGACTACGGCCTGCAAATCTCGCAATTTAATTGGCTCTTCCCGAAGTTACGTCAGGTGACGTCCATATATAGAAGGTGCATTGGCCAAAAAAGGAAGGGGATCTCTCATAAAGCAGGCATAAATCTTGCAGGAACAGTTGTATAAAAGGGAAGAGCATTGCATTCAGCGGATTGATTAGCTCGCAATAATTTTGCACACCAAGAGGTTCGTGTGCATTGCGTATTTTAAGAGGAAACGTGGGTAACCGAAAGGCCCAAAAATAAATATTTACAGCCAACGCAAAAGAATAATCCAAAAAAAACACACATTGAACCAGAAGCTTGCTGATCTATATCCCATAGTCCTGCATGACGCCTAAGCGATATGTATGTCATGAAGCATGGGAAAACGTATTATCGTGGGTGCGGGACGGGAAGTGCCGCAAACCAATGGGCATAAAGGAAGCCAAAAAATGTCTGAAAAGTATAAAATGGGATGCAGTCGGACTTCTTTCTGTTCAACAGACAATGTCGCGGACCAAACCACTTGCATCCGCAAGAGAAAGTTTCTGCAGTGCCGAATCACAATCGTAAAACCCGGCCCTCGTCGCTTCGCCGATAGGACACTTTCAGGATCGTTTCAGGAAACCGAAGAGAGACTTCTTTTTCTCCTGCGTCACCTCCAAAGTTCCCAGGAAGAGTTCGCCCTTATATCTCTTCATGATATTCGGACCGTGATACTTATGGAACTTCTTCGAGCCATCGCTGCCGGCTACACCGAGTAGAACTGCATGAAGCATAAGAATCAAGATCATTCAAGTAGCTATGTATGGAGGTAGAATTGTAGGTGCAAGGACGAAACAAAGGTGTGAGTGACCAATCAACAATCTTGTAGAACAAGGTAATGCATGCGACTTCGGAATGGATGGAAAGCAAGGATTTGGGCAGGAAGAAGGCTGCGATCCGAAGGGTCAACCCCAAGCAATACAGATTGAACATACCTTTCTTTCCGCCAGGATGCTCGTCTTGGAACTTGCTGACGTTGTACACTTCTTGGTCGATGATGATCCATAGGTCCCCATCTTTATTGTGGGCTGAGACCTCCTCCTTGGAGAACGATTTGCTGGCCGTGTCTGACATGGGGAGAGACGATAACGAGGATTATCTGTTCGTACCTGACGAGCCGGTCAATTCGTTGATGCCCAGATTTATTGGGAGCGAAAGGGGTTGTTCCCCGCTATGCTAACACTGGTGCTGATGGTTTTGGGAGGGGTAACAGGGAAATTCTACCCCATAAATGGCAGGCTGGCTGTCGGATAGTCCTGGCGAGGCTGGCTGACAACGATATAAAAGGATGTTTGACAAAGGCGGTGAAAAACGTGTCCTTATGTTTGAGTGTTCATGCAACTAAATTATTAAATAGTCAACCATTTTCCACCTCCCCGTTGCCTTGGTTCGAGGTTTTTTAATTCTCGGCTAGTTTGTCGTCGCAGCGGAGGAGGGGCTGGCACGGGCGTCCATGCCAACGACGATCTTCCTATCGTGAGTTTCTCTTCGAGTAGTCCAACGGGCGAAGTAACCAACCCGTGGAGTAACATAAATCTTCTGCTATTGATTTCAGAGCAAAGTAGTTCAATCATCATGGACGTGTGGTGCTTTGGGGCGAGATGCTAGTAGCTTTGCTGTCAAAATGCCAACCAGTCAGTTGGTGGGGCCTGAGGGTTGAAGGTTCGACGGGACTAAATTCTCCGTCAGCAATGTGCTAGAAAGAGTATCTAAGATTTCATTCCCTGGAGATATGTCCTCCCATTCATACCAAAATTGAATGAACGTTGTCTGTTTACTTTTTAGGGTCGTGATTCCGCACAAAATACAAGATGCTGGTGGGCTCGGATAAATAAAGAAGGTGGGCGGATGAAGTATTATTCCGGGCTGATTCAGCTGTATTTTGTTACGGTAAGTTACATTAGTCAACGATACTATTGGTTGGACGAGCATAGATTGCGTATGGTAATTTTGATTTGTTACGGCTGGTTTTGATATCATATCGAATCTCAAAAATCACCACTTCCCGAGAAACTATCTTCACGCTTTTACAGGACAGACTCAAATATATCTGGCCGCGAACATAGTCATTCCCAGCAGCCAGACCTAGAGAACCAGTGGCCCCAACCGCCTTACTGAGCTTGTCTGCGGAAGAACGGGGTCGGTTCCAAAACCCACCATTTGAATGTTCCCAGATTTGAGGCCTCATACTTCTAATACCTAGCAGCTACGTTTTCATATGAACACAAATATTATGTTAAACGGGTTATTGCACAGCAGGCCGGTACAAGGCGGAGGAACAAAGGCCAACATCAAAACATGGCTGCCAGATCAACAACATTAAACGCGGCTCAGAGAGACCTACCAGAATCCCAAAATGTGGCAACAGCTGCGGCTCGTTATTTATGCAGTTCTTCTGAACACTACAGTGGAGTTGAGAAGTGAGCTTGCGAGGCAACAAACTACATATTCAGCCACCTTATGGTTACGCATCTGGCAACCTATTTCCGTTCGCCGTGGTCCGAACCGTCGAAAAAAGCCCGAAAAAACCAGTCTTCATGACAAATGCGTCCATGTGGGACATATGACCTAAAGTGATACTCCATATATCCATATCCGCGGAGATTTGAGTCAAAGGACAAATAAATGGTGCAGCAGAGGTAGCATTTGGCCAAAGTATGTTGACAGATTTACCGGCTTTAATGCAAAGGAGGATCACAGGAAGATTGAAACATTCAAGCTGGGGATACGGCCCGCGGGTTGATATGATATCCGTCGGAAAGTCAGCTTGGCCCGATAAGCTCCGTCGTGGAGCCGCGTAAATGCAAATGGAATGTCTCCTTATTCATGCTTACAGGGGCCTGTCGTGTTTTCGGCTACCGGATGGTAGCACGTCAATACTCGCGATGCAAGACAGATATATAGATTTCGATATCTGAACCCTGGAAGGATGAGATTTTTCTTTACGATAACACGCCCCGAATGAATAGTGGATAAGATTGTATCCCGTTTCCCTTGAGCAATTTTGCTTCCGGAATGGTTGCTCCGTCTAACGACCCGTTCGTCGCGCGTTGCCCGCGCGTCGTCGAAGATCCTAAAAGCAGTTCGGACAAAGTGTGGACGAACAGCGTTATCTGAGTGGATTGCCATGCTACACGCCTGGGAAATCAACTACTGCTGAAGATCCCGGATACTGTTCCATGAAGTGCAAATAAATCCACAGGAGAGGATGCCAGCAAAAACCGCAACAATTCCCAACTGATCAACGCTTCTGCTCAATGTGAATGGGTATCTTGATAATTATCCTATAAATGGTATATTGACGTGATAGAAAGGAAAAAAAAAAAGAAAAAGAAAAACGGCCAGCCCTTCTCCCCAGAACCATACGCATCAGGCTACTTTGATTGGCCTCCTAGGTCTCCCAAACCGCCCAGAATATCTTTGAGATCTCCACCGAGCAACTCTTTGAGAACACCGCCGAGAATATCCATGATAACTTGGAGACCATCTCCCTTGAGGAGCTCCTTAAGGAGGCCCATGATTTCCTTCAGTCCGTCGCCCTTAAGAAGATCACCGACAAGTCCGATTATGTCACCGAGACCGCCATCTTTGAGAAGATTTTTGACAAGATCCCCGACAATTCCCACGATATCTTTGAGGTTCACACCGCTAAGGAGGTCCCCAATAACTCCTGAGATATCTTTAAGGGCATCCCCTTGGAGCAGTTCCTTAAGGAGACCTGTGATATCCTGGAGTGCATCACCCTTAAGTAGGTCCGTGAGGCCTTTGAGACCCTTCCCATTCCCTGTGTACGCATCCAAGGTGTCGGTTAAAACCTTGATGATTGGTACTGACGCCTGTAAGGTGATCTTGTTGAGAACCTCTTCGAAGTAGGGGATGTTCTTGCCATTATATACAGTTGAATTGCCGCTTGCTGAAATTGCCAGTTCTCCCTTACGGAGGGAGTCTTTCTGGGAAGTAAGGATATTCTTTAGATTGCCAAGGACACCTTTGAGATCCACTTGAAGATCCGCGTCGACAATGTTTGAGCCGGGAGCAAGCACAACGTCATATATAATGGCTGTTCCCAAAGTGTATTCACCGGAAAACAGGTTGAGAGTCACGTTGCCCTATTTATTGGTAAGTTTTTGGGCATGAATGTTAGGGGCTAACAATACTTACCAGTTCGAACTGGACCGAGGAATGATTCGGGATGTCAAGCTGGGCTTTTAGCTGTGTGCCATCGTCCTGGAATGGCAGCACCGCTCTTGCAGATTTAATACTGTATCCAGTGAGGCCATTGAGTCCTACACGGCATAGAGTGTGAGATAAATATGCGCAAGTAAGATCGGTTCTGGGATTTCCTTACCCGACAAGTTAAGTTGTTTATCCAGTGTCAATCCGGCCTTTAATGCGCCGAGATGGGCTGTTGTGCTGCCCTTGGCCGCGAGGATGAAAGTCTCCTGATGGACCGCCTCCGACAAAAACTGTGTCCAATCCTTCATATCTAAAATGGAAACCTGCTGATCCTCAATCGCGATGGTCGTATTGCCCTTGAGATGGAGCTGCGGCAATGGAATCTCAATATATGATTCATCGGCTGACTGCTGCACTCTGTACAGATGTAGCGTAATGGGATCTAAATCGACGGCGAAAGGTGGGGGCACTTTGAGAGACGCAGTAAGGGAATACTCGACACTCTCGGGCGTGGGCTTCATGATCGACGCGCTATGGATCGGAAGGTTCGCATCGTCGACCATTCTCTGAGCAATGGCGGGGATAATTACCAAGAAACTGGAGTTTCATGTTAGTTTCCTGCTCTTGACAAACTCTCCTCCTGCACCGCTGCGCTATAGAAGGCGGGAGGGGAATTGGGCAAATCTCACAATACTGGAAGGAAAATGGCAAGGAAGATAACCCCTCCCAAAAGATAACAGCACCACCATCGTTTGTAATGTTGCTTAATCCTTTGACCGCGTGTTGGCTTCACGCCCTCCACCGACTCGATGTGCACGGCAGAGCTCCCATTCGACCCCCCTGCTGCTTTGGCACTATCGTCTCCTCCAAAGAACTGACCACGCTCACTCCCCACAACATATTTGGACACCTTCTCTTTTACGCCCATGGCGAGAGCAGCTTTGTCTGGCCTCCGGGGAAAAGTCAGGGGGTTTTTAAACAAAGTTGATTGGAAGGAATCCGAAATAGGTTGAAATGGTTGAACCCTCGCTCGAGCTCAATGACTTGAAGCGAAATTGACGTCAGGGAGCAGCGAGGTGTTGGAGGAAGTAAAACAACGGCCTGGGATGGCGGACAGCCATATTTTCAATCACTCTTCTACCCCGTATCCAGGAAGATGCCTTGATACGCTAGCCGCTCGTCCTTCCCCAGACAATATTCACCGTCTCCTGCGATCGACTTTTACCCCATAGAAAATCCACTAGGGGGCGACTATCCCAGCAATACGGCGAATGGGCAGTACGGCTAGCGATTAGCTCTGTAAATTTGAACAAGGCGAATAACAAACGCAATGTCTCCCCCGCAATAACAACTCAGTAAAAGCTTGGGGGCCTGACCCCTCTCGGTGCAGGTTGGGAAACGTTTCTTCATGTGCTTTCGAGTCTCATCCCTGTTTGCCTTGATATGGCCGAAGGGGGCAAAGTGATCCCCGCCCGCTTGGAGCGCGTTAGACAAGCGTAACTGCCGGGCTCCCACGGCCCAAAGTACGTCAGATCTTTTGGCGCTTTGACATCTGGCATCTGACGGGGTTTTCAAGATCGCTTGACGATTCTGGAGCATAATTGTTTGGCGGATGGTGCATTTTCTAGCCTGGATAGTATGTTGAGGTGGTGGTGTTTGTTCGCGGTGTGGGGAATCACATCATCGTTCGGTCCGAGTTAAGGAAGCGGGGAGTTAGCTTCCTCGGATCGCAAAGCTGATCCCAAACCTAGCAGGGTTGATAGAATTGCTCTTGTTGAGCCCAATTCCAACCAACAAGACTTACGACAAAAATGTTGTGGGTGATTTCTGAGTACATCTGTGCATTTTTCTTGCCCGTGTCATTGGACAGGCTTTCGGCCAAATATCAATAACTACCTCGACCCGACAAGCGCTGGTATCGAGGGCATTCCCAACCCTCTGGCCAATAGCCAAAATGCGGCCGCCATTATGGGGCCCTATCGGCTGGGACAGCAGATCTTTGCCCATGTGAAAGGACTAAAGACTGAGCAGTCTGTTCACGCCATTTATTGTTATCGCTGTAGATTTAGCGCCGGATATCCAATCAAAATATCAATAAAAAGATTTCTATTTTGGCTGACGACGCTGACCATTTTTCGGACCCCGGTTCGGGTCAGACTTCATATTTGATTATTTTCCCCAGACTCCTGAGAAGGGTTATATTATCGAGATTTCCGGATAGTTGTACATGCCACCCTAAAACTGTCCACATTCGTCTTTAATCGACTTCTGCCCGGCTTTTGAGGTTAGCACAGACATTGTCCTGTCAAGAAAACCCTCGTGAAAGGGTCCTACAATTATGGCTGTCGAAGAAACCCCTGTTGTCCAAGAGAACGGCGAGAAGGGGGATGCGGTCAACGAGAAACAAGAACAGACGCCAGCCGAACAGTCTGAGAAGGTGTCTCCATACTTCCCTCTGGAATACGAGCCCAAGGAAGTCCAGCGCATCGTTAAAGAAGGAATCTTGCTGGCGGGAGGAGCTGTCGCGATTTTGCTCCAGGTAGCCAACCCCGGTGTCGGGCGGGGCGTGAACGAGCACAGCAACTTCGCCTACCGAGTAACGGACCGACTGCGGACCACCATGACCTATATCTACGCCGTGACATTTGGTACCCCGGAGGAGAAGGCCGCTATCATCAGCATGGTGCATCGGGCACACGCAGCAGTCAACGGGCCTGGCTACGACGCTAATGACCCAGACCTCCAGCTCTGGGTCGCAGCCACGCTCTACGCTGCCGGTGTCGACATCTACGAGAAAGTATTTGGCAGCTTTGATGCCAAAACGGCAGAGAAAGTTTACCAGGAGTATTCAGTCCTGGCAACTGCCCTTCGAGTACCCCCCGGCAAATGGCCCGCGGACCGTCGTGCGTTCTGGGGTTATTGGGATGAGAAGATCGAGACGATGGAAATTACCGAACATGCCGTTGCTGTTGCAAACGATCTGATGTGGCCGAAACGGGCGCCTATTTGGATCAAGGCGAACATGCCGCTCGTACGCATCATGACGGCGGAATGGCTGCCACCACGGCTTCGGGATGCGTATGGGTTGAAGACATCGAGCACGAGACGAAAGACTTACAAGGCTGCGATGGGTATTACGAGGGCGGTATACCCACATCTCCCTATGTTTATTCGACAGCTTCCTCGCAATTATTATATGAAGGATATGAGGAAACGGATGAAGAACATGGCATAGGCCTTGGAGTTGGGAGGCCGTTGGACGTTCTACTGCATATTTTCCTATTTATTTTGCCCATTCTGGCAATCTGTATTGCTTAAAATTGTTTTCCGTCACATCTTTTAACTGATAACCCCGATCACGCTCTTTACGAGTTTGGATTTGATTTCTTTTGTGTTCATGTGTTTCCTTTGTCTACACAGTGTCTCTTTTGCCGCTAGGACATACAGAAAATTGGAGAGAGGGAGCGGCAAATGATTTTCCGTTCGATGAAAGGGGGGAGGGAAGACGAAACTGTCAGCTTTCGACGGATGTTATATTATTTTACTCTTTATTTTATTTTAAATTCTTGCCTTCCATTCTCTTTGCTATAAAAATTGCAGACATATACACGCTGGACAAACATTAGGCTCTTATCATTTATCACCACTTTCAAAGGATTCTTCTCTATGGGATAGGATGCATCATGACATTCATAATAGTAGCTTAGAATGGTCCATGTATTTACTAACTCCCTGCTCCTCTCCTATTTTTGGATAAACCAGAAACGTGCTTGCAGTCAAAAGTCCTACGCTTTCCCAACTTTGTTGTCGGTCATCTGACACCTAACGTTTATTTTAAACTACTGGCAACTAGTTAGGTAGTTACCCAAAAGACCCCAGGTACAAGTTGTTCTTGAATCTTCCTTGATTATTCCAGCGCCCAACATTTTTTCTCCAAATTGTGGCCCTGCACGCAGCTCGACCCTCTACTCCTCGCCCCAACTCTCCCCTCACGCAACCTCCATCCCATCATCCAAAGATCGCAACCGTGGTTGCGGTGAGGGAGGATGTCAGGTGGTTGGCCGGTGGGGTCGGCAGCCAAGCCGAACAAGCCGATACAACCACGGCTAACAGCCGAGCCTTGGCAGGGGGGCCGCGCTAGCCCCACTTCCCGTGTGGGGGTATGCGGAACTTTGGGGCGTGTTTAGTAACCCAGAGCATTTTGCTCTTTCAGAGCAAAATACTCTGAAAAGATCCAAGAATTAGCATAAAAAGCTCTGATTTGGCCTTGTGTTTACTAAAAGCCAGATCTTTTGTAATAAACAGTGGGGTGAAGCATATTACTCTGAGATTTAGAGTTTAATGACAATTAATTACCTGAATAGGAAGGTCAGAGCAAATTTTTTCACTCTAGGGTTAGACTTGGTCTAAAATGCTCTCATTTTGCACCCATAACATGATATTTTCAATAAAAATTGAGATGAAGGACATTAATAGCAATTCTAAACACTCTAAGCATGGCAAATATAATAAGAACAGTCAGGATAAGATCCTATGTGAATATCAACAACTTATCTGTGAAATAATATATTAAATTGTAGTGAAAGTCATAGATTACATACTGAGCAGTCTGCATATAATGTATACAGACAAGTTCCATGGGAAGATTTTCACTAACATACTGCTAGATCCTCTCACCCACAGCCAATAGATTCAAAATCTCATTCAAATGAAACAAAAAATGTTCAAAGTACTCATCAACTAGCTAAGGATTAATTCAGACATATATGAATCTGATTGACTGACCACTATAACACTCAAAGAAAAGATGTTAATATATATATATATTATAATACAGGAAGTAATGTATCAGAATGCTGTAGAGACTTTTCAACACTCATTAGCTATCATCTTTAGGTTTATAATATTACATTTAATTTCAAGGAATTGAGGAAATACTCATCAAATTATATAGGGTGTTTCATGAAGTCCTTGAAGCACTATATCTTCTATATGAAGAGATTGTTAGAATCCCCCCCTCTGAGTATAGTGAGGAGGTCTTATCTTGGGATTCAAAATGGTGACCATTCTTTAAAGACTGTATAGAAGCACTAGATGGAATGCACTTACCACTCTCTATATTAATAAGATATTAAGGCCTGTAGTATAATAGAAAAGGATGAATCTTGTAGAATATTCTTATAGTATGTAATTTTGAGATGAACTTCACCTATATATATGCTAGCATGGAAGGATCAGCTCATAACTTAAATATATTAGAAGTTACAGAGAAAGAGGAAGACTTTTATGTACTATCTGGGTATTTTTTTCTCTCAGATGTAGGTTATCTGCAGAGGAATCCATCTATCCTCTCATTGTATGCAGGCATTTAATATTACCTCTAGAAGTTCATAAAATCATCAAAGAGACTAGTAAATATAAAGAAACTATTTAATCTTCAGCATGTTAGCATAAGAAGTTCAATCAAGCAGATATTTGATATATTTAAACATCAATTTTGAATATTATCTTCCAGTCATGGTGAAGGATTCAGTATTAATACTTAGGTCTCTCAGGTCTATATTCTGACTACTCTACATAACTTCATGAATTAACATAGTAAGTCTAAGTTAAAGGATATAGAGGAGTTAAATGATGATGAAGAACAGCTAGAACTGGTTCTAACCTCTAAAGAATCATTAGAAACTGACTATATAGTGAAAAAATAGAATGAAATTGCTGAGAAGATATGAGAAGCTTACCAAAATCATTGAGGCATGAGGTCATAGTGGGAGGAGTAATATGAGGATTCACAGAAGGCATAGTGATAGTAGGTAATAAGAGTGGTATAATAGCTAAGTAAGAGTAGTTTAAATGGCTAAGTGCTGTGAGATGTATGAATGTTCTATATAAGTACTTAAATGTATTCAAATATAGGAGGGATTTATGGATAAATTACCAGAATTTGGAAATTCAGTTGAAATTCAGTGGTTATAAAACATCACCACTTTTTGTGTGAGGTAGTTAGGTAGACAAGTCAAATAATTAGCTAATATATTACTAAAATGTAAGATATATCAAAAATACATGAATAAATTATCATTTTTATGGGAATGAAGGGTAGAAATGCATGAAAACATCTTAAAAACTTAATGAATAATGTAACTGTCAGTCTCTGCACCTATATAACTGACTTAGGGCTTAGAATATGCACAGTTAAATGGTCAAATCAATTCAATTTCTCAAGGCCTCCCAGAATCTCTCTATTTCTCTACATTTAATGCTTCCTACCCAGTCTCTATTTACACTATTTTATCCCCACATATTCATCTTTCTGAGCAGCCAGTGTCTTCTATCTTCCATCCTGACATGCTCATACATGGATATATACATCTAGTAGTCCCAGCTGTCATGAAAAAGCTCCAAAATGTTAGCATAGTAATTAAATAGAATCCTCAGCTCCCCATCCTCATCCTCCTCCTTTCACTCCTCAGGGAGAACATCCTGTACCTCTGCAAGAAAGAAATTCATTGCCTACAGTATAAGATTTGAACCATTCACTTGAATCTATATAAATTCAACTAACTTATCCCTCAGACCTCTAATACTTTTAGTAAGTCCACTCCTGTAAGATCTCTTTCATACTATCACTAAGTCTTCTCAATCATATTTACCTAATACTGACAGTGCTGGAGCAGTTGGTGTCAGAGTTATTAATACTAGAGTTATTATTATCAGTAAGAAATCCATTGATAGTAGGTCTTTATTACTACTATTTGAATTATTTTCTGACTCAGCTACACACTGCTGCCATTACTACCACAAAAGAGCTTGATAACTAATAACATGCTACCTGCTAATCAGCTGGCCAGTAAGGAGCTGTTCATATAGAATTTAATGTAATAATCTATGAAAATGAAATTTTTGCATCTTAGAATGAGTAAGAAAATATATATCTATAACCTCTAGATTTATAATATATATTTTGATAGTTGAATCTCACATTCAATCTAATATTTAAGACTTATATTTTTTTCACAGCTTCTATATGATTTTGAACTTCTTCTACCTGGTTTCACATGCAAATTTTATAATATGCTGCATTGTAACCTTCTTGATGGCATCAACTGCCATATTTCAATTCTAAGGTTTGAAGTTCCTATTATTCATCAATAATCCTTCATATTGTGCTGTTAGGAATCCATTTAAAAGTACCTCCTCCATATGGTGATCCCATGTGGTATATGACCCAGCTGTTTTGAGTTGGGAGGCTGTTGCAGGCATTTAGGACCCCTTCCAGGTGAGTTGGGAGGCTGTTGCAGACATTGCAGGTATTACAGGTGTTGCAGGTGTTAAATATGTGAGTTCTCTGTGTGGTTCCTGCATAAATTGCTAGTTACTGAGAATCATATCATTACTGCTGTTTTGAGTCAGTCCATCTGCAGCAGTAGTGATGAATGAGATAGAGAGATGATTTCCTTCCATTTTTGTGGTGGTACAGCACAAAAACAATGAAAATGATGAAGGAAGGTAATTATGAATGAACAAAATGTGTGTTTGATTTCTAATCAAGTCATATGACCTCACTTCTATGAAAGGGGAATAGCTTGATGGTGTGCACTATATTGGTGGTATTCTGTTATGCTCCACAGCTCTGAGAGCATTTTGCTCTGGGTTAGTAAACACGCCCTTGAGGGTAGACATGGTGCATTATTTCTGTATCATGGATGCGATTTTTGTTAATTTTTGTTCTCTCGTGGCTTTTTTCTTCTGGTGATTAGATATAGCAAGTAGTATTGGAGAGAGTAGTTATTGCGAGATGCCGGGGGTGAAGCCGAGGATGGCCGACCGAGCTATGTTGTCTATTTGGAGGAGGGGGGCGGGAAAGAATAAAAGAGGCCCGAATCAGATCCTGACAATTGCTACCATCAAAGTAGCAAATCAAATGCTCGAATACCAGTCAGGTCCCTGTCAAATGGATCCGGGGTGCATATGTCACTGGGAGGGCATGTGTGTTATGTGATCTGTGGTCTGGGGAAATCTAGTATGCATGGCATCCGGGCCAACCCGGCGCGAACCCAACGAACGAGAGAGGGGTACGAAGGTTTAGGGGCGGGGGGTCTATGCGTCCCGATTATCGGTGGTATTTTTATCTGACCCATTATCTGACCCAATCAGGCGGGAATTCCGGGGGGATGGGGGATTTCGCTATCTACATTCAACCGGAAAATCCGCAGGAGGGGCTGTGGTATTGCAAATTCTGGATCTGGAGACCCGCAGCAGTTTCTCGACAATGGAATTAGCAACACTGAGAAATTGGACAGTAGATTGAACCTCTGAGTGGTCATATCTAGCGATATACCACCAGTGATATGCACTGATATTGTTCGATAAACCAGTATAGTGCGTATCCCTGAGCTTGACTTATTTAGATACAGTAAAAAAAATCCAGTTGATTTTATGATGCGATATCCATGTCCATGCAATCCACATAATCCCTTCCTGCCCCTGCCCAGCCCCAATGCAATTCACCCAAACCTCTCGTTAGCAGGGATGGGTCCCCATTAAATCGTTCCATCACAGTCGTTCATCATGGAGCTAATCTGCCCACAAGATAGAAGGAAATGCTCTCTTGGGCTCTCTATCCGAGAAGAGACGAAACGAGCATAGAGATGACCTTGACAACGGCTTGGATCAACTATAATTTATAGTGTTAGCTTTTTGCAAACGAAACCAATATTTCAGTTTTGATAAAAGATTATAAACATACGGGAGCAATATCCTTGAACAGGCCGTTCAGGGTCTTAACAAGATCGGCAGTGAGAAGATTGTTGGCATTGGTCACAACAGTCTTGAGCTTCTTGGTTCCGTCATCATCGAGGAGTTTGGCAGCATTCGAGAGGACAATGTTGATGTTGTTGATCGATTCTTCAGAGAGGAGCTTCTTGATGCCGTCGAGAGATCCAAGGAGACCATCAAGCAGACCACCGATATCTGCGCGAGAATTGAGCAGGGGGCCCAATGAGGCGAGGTCCAACTTTGGCTCTGGCTGCGCGGCGGGCATTGACAGCGCCACAACTGGCAGGATAATGAAAAATAGATACTTGAAGAACTGCATTTTGGCGAGAGTGGATGGAGATTTTTTGTTTCCTCGACGGTTCAAAGGGGATCAGCTGGGAGCTTTCTGGAAGGGATTGGGCTTGTTGGATGGGACAATCGAAGAGAGAAACTGGGGGAGGAAGAAGTTCTCATTTGCAGGCTTGCGTCCTGCTTATATTTCAGTGCACCATGGAGCAGAGCTTTCCTGGTTGTAAACACGGTACGGCTAAGGTCTTCGAAACCGAGGGAACCTTTCCTATTCTAGAAATGAAGGACATGTGAATCCATTAATTTAGCTGTAATATAAGCTGGCAAAACGAATATTATGGACTTAACTCCGCATTTGTTACTCATGTCGGTAAGCCGTAGCCTGTACTAGTACAGCGAATCCCCCGTGGGGTTCGGTTGGGTGGGAGAAACAACCAGCCGGGAATGCAGAGGAGAGATAACTAGTTTGCCAAGGGGCTAACAGGCGGTAAGATGGAGGTCGGCCTTTTGAAGTAGATGGCCTGGGCCTGGCAACTGTGACAAGATGGGGGATTACAATATTTATTCGATAGATTCGTCTTTTCGATGATGTTGAATTATATGGGGTTGGATTGGGTTCGAAGAAACAAAAAGAGTACAGCTGGAGATCAAAACACTGGAGAGAATATCTTCTCCATATCTTCTAGGGAACCCATCAATGAGAGTTGTCAGAGTCCTCCAAGGTTGCATGGCGTGGAAACAGTGCTGGAAGCGGAGTGGGAGAACTGGGGAAATCTTGGAATCCCTGTCAATAATATACTTGTGGAGAAACTTATTATGGCGCCGTATCAACGTAAAAGATTGGAAAATTTCACCATCAGGCAGAGGTGCTAACTATGCCTAAGTATCAACTCTAGTTCCTAGGGTGTAACTTTGATACTGCCATTAAGACCTCTCGTTTGTCGAAAATTTCGATGAGAGGATGATCTAGGAGTAAATTGATATCAAAGTAAACCAATATGCCATCCAATGATTCGACCTGGATGATTAACTCCTTCTGCATTTTCAAGCACCCAAAAATAACGCGGTAGATGGCACCACACCGGGTGCCGCTAGAAAACCCACCACATGGAGGAGTGCCCAGTGGAAGGAGAGCAGGGTCGTTGGTTGTTGGTTCACATCTCCCAAGCCAAAACGGAGGAAGAAAGTGAGACATCAATGTGGAGGAGGAGGAGACTAAAATTGCCTCCACAGACAGCAATCGGAAACCCAGCGATGCTCAGCTGTTCCTTGCGGAGGGTTGGATGTTGAGCTGATCTCCATGCCGCTAAGATGCGGCTACCGAGCTAGCGGCAAGATAGCCGAGGATGGAGATTACATGTGAACCGAAGGCACAAGAAGCCGCCAATCAAATCGCTAGGCCCTGTCGATTACGGGCCGGGCGCTGATGTCATATCGGCATCCCTTCTCCACCCAAACAAGTTGTGATCCTTCGCGATACAGTCCCGCTAATCCACAAAAAAACAAACTCCACTCCATGATGTCGAAGCCTGGCCCATCGTGCCAAAGGCGACTGCAATTGTCTTCCCTGAGAGGCTCAACTCGCCTGATACTGGAGACCCCAAGCGGAGGGGCTGAGGGTAGCCTCGGCGGGCACCTCGGGCTACTAGCTGGACCGTGCACGCGCTAGTAATTTAAAGCTTACCCCGCATACGCACTGAGTCATTCATGCCAGGGCTGAGCCCCGGTTCCTGAAGTTTATTTGTCCTTCCCCGCATATCAAATACCAATTCGTTACGAGAACAAACATAGGTATGTGGGGCAGCGTATTGGTTGTGGAGACTGTGTAATCCCGTCCCCGCTTGTATTCAAGCTTCTTTTGACGACCGCTTGTTTCTTCCAAGGGTTGGCCGGGACGTCTTGTGCTGCTTTCCTCTGGTGAGCCTCGTCCGGCGTCCGCCCGCAATCCATGTATGTGAACCTTGTCTACGGCCGATAGTAGAGCAGGAAAATCATCGGCTTCTCCAGGGTATTTATGGAAACTTGAATGTGACGAGCCGTTTGTCTGCATTGCATCGGTAGCTGTCATCCCAATGCCCTCCAGATCGGAGCATCATCATATATTTTGTAGGCTTAGGTACATGCAATTCTGCCTGACAGTAGCAATTCCAATCATATCACGTTTAATCCCATCCAACCAAATGCCATGCACACAACCCCAACCGCACGCCCTCGTTTCCCCCCCCCCCCAAACTGTAGAACATTTCTTCCCAATTGTTAGACTAAAGCGCAACAGCCAGTCCCAAAACACCTGCCGCGACCGCAAGCCCGCCTGCAACGACTCCAGTGGGTTTCGCAGCAAGGCCCGAAGATGTCGACGTTCCCTTTCCGTTGACTGGCATATCGGTAGCCGTTTGTTGGACCTTGATATGGGAAAAATAACTCTTCACAGGCGATGGCAAATTTTCGTACCAAGCCGGGGTGTTACCAGCCTGGAACTCGCTGGCAAGCTTGCTTCGTCCCTCTGCTCTGACGAGGCTCTGGAAGGCAGTTTTCGGAATCGCGGTGGCGAGGATCTGGATGAGGGATTCGGGAGGGTCGTCGAGTTTTTTGAAGACTGCGGGATATTCTGCTCTTCCCGCTGATGTGATGGTTGGCATGTTCGATGGGAGCAGTTGCTCCAGGGATTTTCTATCGCAAAATTTAGTTACACCTTCTATTTCTATTATGCACAATTTGAGGCATCTGGACGTACACTTGCTCCTTGAGCTTGTCAAGGTCGGCTTGATAAGATGGCGTGTCCTCGGCCGCGACGAAAAACGTCGCGGTCAGGAACATAACCAAAGTAGATAAGAATTGCATATTGACCAGAGGCTGGTGCTCAAACACAGAGATCGGCTGGGAAATGGCTGCTGGCAGTGGCCGGAGAGCGAGAGACACAGTGCAAAATTAAAGAACGTTGGAGGGCTCTTTAAATTCGGGTCTCCTTGTCTTTTTGCACCCAAACCCTCCAAACCATAGCGTTTCGGATCAAATCTCCACGCCAAACTAAGCCGGGAGCAGGTGTAAAATACTCTGATGTAAACACTAGTAAACCGAGGTTCAGTTTAGTGTCCATGGCATGTCGTTAGTTAATAATTCACAAAATTATTGCATGGGCACCAAGCAAAAATTAGTAGCCCATTTTCTCCACGTCAGTCACCAGCGCGAAAGGGGCCAGGCCATTACGAGAAGAAATTCGCTGTCCTTCTCGTCCCCATCGTGAGGCGAACAGTTCTGTTGCGTTTAATGTGGCGGCTGCTGTCAAGAATACCACTTTGATCTAGCCAGTTCGATGGTTGATCCGTTCGCGATGCTGTCTGGTCATTAACCCGAAAAAAAAGGGGGCTGGATGATTACATAACTAGTTAAACGGGCGTCAGGTGATCCAACCTTCTCCCCGCTCGAACAGCATCAAACTTGTCCCTATGATGGCATAGGGAACCGCCTCTCGTGGAACGCCATAATGTTGATTCAAGGGCGTCTATTTGATAGCTATTACCTCTACAAATCTGCTGTGGAAAACGCTCATCTCAAACCACCAGCTCCAGCCTGTCGGCCGACGGTGTGTCTGTCCTACACATTACACTCCAGCATCAACCTACAATAGGAACTACGCTTGCGTGTTATTCTAAGTCAGTCTCAATGCCTGAAGGTACGCTATTATTCTATGTAAGCCACTGTGCCGCCTTTATGATAGACGGTGTGTGTTAAGAATAAGGCCTGTCTAAAACTGGAACATTATGACTTAACTACTATTACATGAGCTAACTTTGAACGAACTCGCCAGCTGCTTTCATTCACGCGCCACTCTCTATCTGTTGCGCCAAAGACTTTGCCTTAAGCGAAATCTCCTTGTCGAGATCCTAGACGAATCCATCCACGGAAGTTCAGCTCTGAATATCTTGCGGCTATGTGGGAATGCATCGTTGGTGAATTATAACCATGAAAGCCAAGTGGCAACTCATGACCTGCAGCTCGTTTTCTCTGAGAGCTACAGGTTCGAAGGAAATTCTCAGGGAGCGCTATTATTGAAATGTTCTCTTTCCATTCAACCCGTAGTGGCAAAAGTGTGTGATGAATTGCACACGTTTCGCCAGTTATCTACAGGCGGCCCAAATTCGGTCCTCTACGCTTCTTGACGTATAATTACGGAGTATGTTTCTCGCTTTTCCGTTTCGGTCTTGGTTTCACCAGTCGTCCGCAACCATCGGCCATTATCCTTTTTTGATTTCCTTTGCAGCCACTACGTTGGTAAACGGCTGCCATTAAGGGATTTTCCGGGGCCCGCGTCTAGCAGGATTCAAAAAATGTGACCCAGCCTATTGTCACAGTGCTGCCCGGAGCCTATGCCATAAGATAGGTTCCCAACACCGGCCGTCTTTCCGGTCGAGGTTTAAATCTTCCTGAAAAAGAGGATATTTGGTGGACTTGGAGATGGGTATACAATCCTTCTGAAAAAACGACCATCTGTCTTCCTTTTCTAGCTGCCCAAGCCGCCCAATCCCCACCTTGAGCCGTTTGACAACATGCTTATGACCACAGTGAGTCCTCTAGCTCCGTTTTGGTGTGAACAAAGCAGGCAATTTGAACCGCGTCTACCCGCCATCATTTAAGAGAAAGCCAATAATATAGTCTGCCTTCCTCGGAGAGTTGGGAACCTAATATCAAGGAAGGAGTTTGAGCGGATCATCGCATATTTGACTCCCGACTGAGTTGTGCCCCAAACATAGGTGCTTGGCCATCAAAGTTTTGAGACGCCAATCATGGCCGGCCCATCTGTGGCCCTTGTGACTACAAGACATCGAGAGTTTCTTGAAGTCATTTCTTCGCTGCCGAGAGTCCGAGATGAGGCGCGCAGCTACCTAACCAACAGCTATAAAGCTACATGTCCACAGCATGAAAGATGTTACGCCGTAAGGCTGGACAATCATCTTACCTCCACCTATGAATCCACGTTTGAAGTGGCATAAGCCCTGTCGGGCAGATAAATACGTTTTATTCTACGACTGCGGATGCGTGTCAACAAGGGGCGTAGAACATGAAGCTTCTAGAGCTCCCCGCAGATGGCGACAGCCCAAATCAATATCCCAACTAATTTGCGCGTCAATTGCGGGATCACATAATAAACCGAATCCGGTTACGCGGCTCACCCAGCTTGTTATGCCAACAGAGGGGATTTCTTCTTCTACCTTTAGTTAGTCCTATCTGTCGACGACCCATGGAACCAGTGTGTTCAAGTCACACACACAACCTACATGTTACTCCAACCACATCTCTTCTGTTCGGTCGAGTATTGAATCACAGCATCTAGGCTCCCGGGCGCAGCATTGATGTATGGCTAACAATGAGAGGGACTTGTCCTTTTCGAGGACAAAAACCAAGTTCCAGCCATTTACCTCACATCGATATCATGGGTGTGTCGGGTGCAAAACGAGGCTGTTGTGAGAGGAGCCACCCGTCATGCATCTTTATCTGAAGCCGCCAGTACCGCCAGTACCTCCATGGGTCGCAGCTGGCATAATTTGGGAAAATCTTTACCATGGTCCATTTCCACATAGACCTGTCTTATACACTTTCATTTGGCCCGCTGATTTACCCCACACGTTCACCGGCATTCTAAGCTCCGAGCTTCGGGGAAACCCGGTCGGTTTCAAGTACTCTTTCGATATGTTTACATTCTAGGAGTGTTTAGGCTGCGAAGATGAGGATGGATGTGTCTAGGAACGAATGGAAACTCGGTATTGGGCCCATTTCCACAAGTTTGCCTTTGTTAGAAGTAAATTTTGATGAAAGGGATGGCATCTTCTGTAGGAATAATCCATCAGAGCACTCTATATATAACTGCGGCTGGGGCCATTTCTAAAAAAAGCTCCAGCGTTATCTATCCCTCCCCGCCTTGAATGTCTATGGACTATTCTAGTAACGACATCATTTACTTCAGCAACTCACTCTATCTACCTCAGCAGAGACTAGACTAATACAATTTAATAATGGTCATTGCTTCTTATTTCCCCCATTCTCGGCATTTGTAACAGTCCATAGCTTGGCCATGTGGTCGACCGCCCTATCAGATCTCGACGAAAAATAGGAATCCGCCAGAACTCCTGGATCGCGCGAATCATAACCAATATTCGCACCCAGTCGGCTATCAATTAGTAAAACGTAACCCGATAGCCGCCCCCTAGCCCCACGACTATTCTGTAGTAGGCAAGTGCAAAGAAGTTAAAAATGATGAATCGCGCAAAGGCATTGAAATAGATCCAGAGCAATATTTCATTCACGGATTGATATGGGTTGCATTAGCCCAGGATTCAACGATGCGTGGCAATCTTTGCAGTGAAAGGGGGGTAATGATTTGCTCTGTTGTGCTTGGAGAAGGTTTAATATCAGGAAGTATTTTTCCCTTTGGTGGAGGGAGATAGAAATCTTTTGCGATCAGGCCTATGCTAACCCCCCCCCCCCCCTTTAAGCGATTGATTCCATTCTCTGGTACGAGCAATCAAATGCTGGCGAGATTTTTTATTCCTTTTTTTCAGTCCGGTTCTTTTTCTGTTCCGGCATCTATACCATCCAAAAGAAAATACGAAACAGAAGCCCGCAGTTGTCTAGCATCGTTGCACAATGGTGTCCGTTCGCAAATGGCCATTGGAAGACTCTAGTAGCCAGCATATCGCTTGTCCACGGAACCATACAGTTCCTGCGCACATGCCGATGCCCAGCTTTTTAGTTGTTGATGAGCTCTAACACCTAATCAAGTCAGTCAGTAATGAGGCGTCAAAACAGGTATTGATTGTCCAGGCGCAGCAAATGACTTCTGCGAGGCATATGTTTCAATATTCTCGCCCCGTGCTGGATGCTTGGGTGATGGACCTCGACCATAATCCATGGTGGCCAATATCTCCCCTGCAGTTTGAGCTGGAGCCTGTCAGCTCCAAGCTAGCATCCGAACGGACCAAATTGGCGGGGACAAGTGTCAGCTTAATGATATCTATTGCGCGTCTAGATGACCTGTCGATATCTGTTGATATCAACGGAAACCCTCGTTGTTGCACAAACTATTTGCCTCGCGCGATCTCAGACTTCATTTATTCCTAGTGTAATCGTATCAAGTCGGGGTGTTGATGAGACTGGGAGATTCCATCGCTATAGGGAGAAGCTTGACGGCTTCAAGCCCACTTCATAGCTATCGGGGGACAGGAATGAGAAACTGTAAAGGTATGGTATTGGCACCGGGAAGGCATGGCAACTTGGAAATAAGCTGAATAATGTTAGAATGGACCGAAGCCGGTCGTTGACAGGCCACGCAGATGTTTGAATGAAGGGCAACCCTAGGAATGATCCAACACTCTCGGCGAGTGTGATAGGAGCTGCCTTCTTGGTTTCGTGGCACACCATAGAGGCGAGTTCGCCTCCAATCGGTTCAATGCTTTTCAGTGAGTGGCTGGTTTTTGTAATGCAATGCAACTTTGCCCGTAGAATAAAATTTAGTGAGGGAGGAATTGGCGAGGTTGGGCTGCGAACCTGCTTCTGAGGACTTGAAGAAATTGTATTTGAATAGTGTAGGCCCGACCAAGCGGATGGATATCGATAAGCCTCAGAAACTCGACACAATATTGAAATTGTACAGATCAAACTAGGATATAATTTTCCTGTTAATCTATAACTAAGAATTTGTCAGACATCGAAAATACACCCACGAATATTTACCATCCCATGCCTCTGCTATTGATATGACCGACCTCTCGATGGTGTTTCGTGAGCTGGGGATGACCCAGTACCTACCCAGCTTTATGGACAATGGGTTTGAGACATGGAATGATGTTCTGGAAATCAGAGAAATCGACCTGTACGTTGAACATTTTTGCCTTGAAGTGGCACGTCAAATACTGACCTGAGTAGAGATAAGATGGGAGTCAAACTAGGTCACAAAAGGGTAGGGAAACCTGAAATTAAATACCGTCCCCTCCCGCTCACGTCTTGCAGAGGCTGCAACAAAGAGTTGCAAAGGAACGGAATGATCTCCACGGTCCGCCTTTGCAACAGACCGAATCCGGGGGTTATTTCAAAAAGAAAAGGCGTTATCAATGGCATCCCAAGGTTAGAGCCCCAAAAGCCTACAGTGCACGTGTTAGCATATTGATCGTAACCCTATATATGAGAAGGCATAATCATTCTAATTGAATTGATCGCGATGACGTGCAGCCCGATCCAAATGCTCCTAAGAAGCCCCTAACGGCATATGCTGTATTTGCCAACGGTATGTTGACATATACATCCCTATTATTCGGTATCTCCAAGGCTGAACAGAAGATCATTCCTAGAAAAGCGTGCACAGCTCCAATACAAGGGGTTGTCATTCCCGGAGATGGCAATCGAAATCGGCAAATTATGGAGGGAGTTACCAGAAGGCGAAAAGAGGGCCGCTCAGGCCGATGCCATTCAGGCACGAGAGGGATACAAACGAGCTCTCGCGGAATATGAAAAATCCGAGAATCACTACAAGTATGAGAGATATCTCGACGAATGGAAAGCGAAGAAGTGCGCAAGGAAAAAAGGTAACATCACCCGTTTTAAGTCGTGCCACCCTTCGATGGATAATGGAATGACATATTACCAGCGAACGAAGGCTTCGTGGAGAAGAAATACCAGAGCAATAACAGCTCGCCGCAATACGCCGCAAGGAGCCCGGCTTTGATGGTGGATACCACGGGTAGCCCACTCGCACACAGGATCTGCGAAGATGGGCTCAACAGTGTCATCCCGGATCCCTGGCCTTCTCCAGCTTCTTGTCGGCTGATGGGTCATGTACCAGACGCCTTTGAATGGTCGTTGACTCAAAAGAACATCGATAATGAAGCAGGAGGAGAACAATTTTTCGGAAACGGGGCTATTTTAGGGAACGTGGAAGCGTGCGCGAATGTCAACTCGAGGGTGCTATTTGAAGATCCAAGGGAATGCAACACCTATTGGTCACAGAGGTAAGCCAATATCGAAACTAGTGCATAATGAGTTCCTTCGTCGATATGTCGGATGGTGTAAGTTTGAAGGGATAGAATTGGGGCACACAGTACAGTTATTTCAGTACTAGTTCTTGTCAGTGTCAGATAGTAATCATGGTGATATCTCTCTTCCTGGGTAATTACTAGTAGTTAGAGCTCCTATGGCATTTTTGGGGGTTGGTTTTTTGGGGGGGTTATTGTAGGGGGAAGAGAAGAGGCAAGAAATAGGTGCACATATGCACTCCCTTGTGCTTAGGTTGTAGAAATGATTTAACAGATAATTGAAAGTGCATTGAATCCAAGTTCCCTTGTCTCCCAGCCAAGTGAGGTTGGAATTTGAGAGACGAATAGTCGCGAATATTATGGACGGCCGGGGGTGGTGTTAATATCACGTGATAATGTCCAACATCACGTGGTCGACGCAGTCTGCTTATGTAAGATCACTAGCCAGTTTATCTACTGCCGTCACCGTTTTCATTTTTGATTCCCAATAAAATCAATCGAATGTCTTCGCTGTCTAGAACCACATCCCTGCCTCCCAAGACGATGTCGTTTATCTGCCTGCGCCGCCAGCCTCCAATGACCTGCGTTATAACTCCCACAGTCCATTGCTGCGGCTTTGGCCAAGCTCCAATCCAATGGCAACACCCGTGGCTCGCTGCCACTTGTTAGCTTGATCTTTTGGGTTTCTGTGCATACAGGCTTGAGATCTTTGAGTTCGGACGTTGAGAGCAGCATTTGTTGCGAGAGCGTCCAAAAGCTGCCAGGAATATCTCCACTGGGGTAGTTAGGTTTTTCATGGCAGCTGTTGTATGTATGTACAATCTACATGTTACGGTTATATGGTCAGATACAGGCCAAACGCTTAGGGTTTAAGGGCAAAAATGACCTCTGAACATTGTTATTCGAGAGTGGTAACTGACCAAACGAGCACCAGGCCGGAGACTAGGCGATGCCAGTATGCTTTGGCGGATATCATCCCGCAAACGCCGGAGTAGAAGATACAGCTCCAATATCAAATTAGGCATCGACCACGTCCCAATTTATCTTCTAGTTATGAAACCTAATGGCCATCCAAAAATTCGCGGCCTTGACTATATGGGCCAACAACATTCCACCCTAAGTTTGGATCGCCAAAGGATGAGGCTCAGCGGTAACCATGTATCACTGGGATCTCCAGCTAACATGGGTACAATTCCGAGGCTTTCCACATTTTTAGTTCAAAAAGGATCTTCCAACCTTCCTCGACGATAACCGCGATTGAGGCCCAATAAAACCTCGGAATAGTTTTAGCCACAGCGGTACGAAACCCCTACCCTGTATAGATGGATGGCCTATTAAAATCACCTTCACATTCATAGAGAGTGCCTTGTCGATCGAAACGAAAAGTGCAATGTAGTATCTCATGCAACAGTTAAAGACGTTGCCTTCGCTGAAGTCCCCAGCTCACCGTTACGGACCCTATAGAGCGAAGGTAAGGCGACAAGGCATGCATTTTTTCGCTACCCGATAACGTGGTTGCGATATTCTGGTCCAGAGGAACAGCCCTATCTTCCTATTAAGTTTTTCCCAAGAGGCCAGTGCGCTCTACAAACCCACATAGCCCACTCAATCTGCTATGATGCCATAATCTGGCCTGCAGGTAACTATGTTTCAGTGAGAGTCTCCGATTCTCTTACACTTCTCGAAACCCATCCGCCAATAGCCAAATAGATAGGGGCGGTCTATTGGTCCCATTCCCAGTGATTAAGGAGCGTTCGCTTTTTCTCATGCGAGATTACCACCCTCTTATTAACCCAGATGGACCCTAAAAGTCGATCGAATCAAACCTCACATCTTCCGCAATACCACCGTTCCTTATCATTCCGGAGTTTATAGAGGGACGATACTTCTCTCCTGCTACAGCAGGGCCTCGTCTTTTTTTACCGCCTATTCAGGTCTGCCTAAAACTGATAAATCCCCAACGGCAGGGTGGCCGTATCAATCAAAAGCCATGATCTCCCAATCTCTCATCAGGTTCGAATGTTGTCAGTTCCAGTGGTTGAATCTGGGGAGATGGCAGCCTCCACTGTTCCCGCTTTTTGACCAATTTTCCGAAAATTTTCCGAAAATTTTGACCATGGGGCTTGTCATTAGAGCGTCTCGTGTTCTCAAGAATCGATGCGGCGTATTTGTTCCATGCAATACAAGCTTCGTCAATGAATATGCGGTCGAGCGACTATGGCAGCCAGAGGATTAACTTTTACAGATATTACCTGTTGCTTCTGCTGTGCGGCTCCCGCCATCAGATAACGGCACTATTTGCGTAAATCAGAGTCGAAATAGCAATATCCTCTTTAGGCTATTCCAAATCCCTTAAATCACATACCCACAGCGCATCAGGAGTAGGCCTTTATTTGACGATTTCAATGACAGTCAAAATAAACTCTGTCTTGGGAAATCGAGTTATTCACATTCTTTGTGCTACACTTAACCTTGATAGTAAGTGGCATTTCCTTAGATTACACTGTGAGCATCTTGCACCTAACTCATACAGCCTTACTATGTATACGTACATACGCTTCTCGATTGCCCAGGTCGTTGGCCTGAATGATTTCATACAAGCGCGATGCTTAGCATGTTACTTGACAGGATCCAGTGCAAAAGTTGAGAGATTTATTTAGTCATATCAGCCTCCATTTCGAACGGAGCTTTCTCCTACCGATGACTTCATCGATCAGTTTGAGATCTGGTTCTCCGAATCTCCGATGACAGCTAAGCCCTAAGTCCCAAATCGAAGCTTAGGATATCTGCCACATGGCATATTCCCGTTTGCTCTCCTTACGGATGCTTTGATATTTTCAGATTATGCAGCAATGCCTGATATTTTGAAGTTTTGATATTTCGCCGGGGATGTGTGGTTTGCCATAACCCTGCCCCGGTGCCACCCATCTTTTATTATAGGAAGGTTCCCTTCATCGAAATCCCGATTCAAATCCTTGTTTTCTGCAGACCACCTCTAGAACACGCCAATATCCTTGGCGGGTCAAGGAGGGATTGGATTTAATGTTCTCTAGTTACAACGCATTGGACTCCTCCGGCTTATATCGGTGTCAGCCCTGTTCAGCGTATGTCATTCGATGCTTTTTGACGATCATTTTCCTGTTCACTTCAGCTTCATGCATACTTCCGCTGCATTGGCAAGCTCAGCCTTAATAATAAATTGACAATATGCATGTGCTTGGTTAGCTGGATCTTCAGCTTTACCTAGATATTCAATACATGCCCAAGGGGTCAATGCCCTACCGGGTCATGGTCAACAACGTCATGGCCCGAATCGAATTCTCGTATTTCTTTATATTGGTTTGCAGCAGTCCTTCCAGAACTAGTCCTCTATGGCATGAGCCAAACGCGAATGCGGGGTACTATTCTCCATTCCGCCATGGACGATTTCTTATTGGAACACACAGCCGGAGTCCCAGCGGATTTGTCGCCTGCAACTAACTATGGGTGCTAGTTCTGCGCTTTATTACTTGCAGCTTTGGCTTGCTACACTTGGCATACTCTAGAAAGCTAAGCTGGGGCCTTCCCACTACTCGCCATGATTCACCCGGGTTCGGATTGTCAATGGATAGATACATGCGGGGATTCCTTGCTGCTGGCAAACCACTTAAAGAGGGAGGGAAATTGTCCCTCATCTGCTGGCTACCTCACAAAAGGCGCCACGGATTGAATTTCAAACTTAGCAGCCTCTGCCAGTCGATTAAGGACGAAATGAAATACCGGGCAGGGAAACCACAATGTCATTTAGTAGGCTCCATCCAGCACTTTGATTCCGAACATGACAGTCCTCGGGAACGTATATTTACCAGTGGGCCCCATTCTACTTTGACGATCTTGAATTCAACCATCTTAGACTCGAGCATCTATATTTGTCAAAGCGAAGAAAAGTTGAAACAGCTTCCAGTCCCCAACAATTTTCCACTCTCACGGGGAAATGGATAGTTCATCGCCGGACAAACGCCGCCAAGCCGGGCACCCACAACAACGACAGCCTCCTCGGCCCCTGAATATTCCCAGTTCTGCCCCATTTCCTGGCCATCACATAGATACCGCCTTTTCACCGGAGCTGGCGAACCTTGCTAGGCCCTCTCCTGTCCAAGCCGGTTCCAAGGTTCCAATATCCAGGCTTCAGCAGCCACACCTGAAGCAAGCCTCACCCACAACAGAAAGGCAACGAGTGAGCCATGCTTGTGATCCATGCCGCCAGCGGAAATCTAAATGCGATGGGCTGCAACCAGTTTGTTCTCGTTGCAGAGACCAAGAAGTGAAATGTGTTTATGCGGATGGAAAGCGCGAAAAATTGAAACGGTAAGCCTTCCGTTCTCACTGTTTAGAAGCTGTTGGGTGCATAAATATACACAGATACGGCCACTCGAAGATTTTTCCCCCTACCTACTAGCCCCCTTTTGTGTTCTTTCTGCGTTTTTTTTTTTTTTCCCGGCACCAAACTAAGAGACGTTTAGAAATGCGAAATATATGTCAGCCAAGGTGAATTTGTACGAACGGCTATTGTGGGATGTAGTCGATAGCCAGGAACCTAAAATGCAACGAGAAATTCGCGATGCACTCTCAGAGGTAAGATCAAAGCGTTTAGAATTGACAGGCAGTCGCTCTAATTGCCTGTTCCTTCCCGCCCCCCAATTGTGATATCTCGGGGTTATCCCTCTAACCGATGCCAAAGAAACGACCGTTGGTTAAAGACGAATCGAGCGACGATGGTGAATACTCGGTGTCCGCAGATGCTGGCCCAAATTGGTCTCACGACCGCATCGAAAAAGAAAAACCGGGATATATCAGTTCCACCGGTTTTCTTGGGAAGGCTTCCGTCGTTCGATGGATGGAAGAGTTAGCTTCCAAATTGATAAGGGATTTCGAGTCAAAAGGTTAGTTTTTTTCTCTGAGGATATGTCGCTTTCTACCTGTTTATCTAACTGCCTCCTGAATGTGAAGCCCAGCACCTGTCACCCAACCAGCACAGGACCGTGAGCAGTATCATGCAGCAGAATATCAACCCATCAAGTCTTGCAGACCTTGAAGCCTTCATGCTGCGAGGATGCACATACTTCTTCAATAACTCTGATATTTCGACGATTTCAGGGGCATGCGGGAGTACTATGAACGAGTATACGATAGCATCATGTCCAATAGGAGAAACGTTTGTGAGATCATACTTCTCGACCATTCACCCCGTCGTCCCAATACTTTCATCGGAGCAAGACTTTTTGTTGTCGTGTCACGAGTTCTCTAAAGATCCGGAATCAAGAAACCCGGTCTGGGTTGAAATCATGAAATTAGTGTTTGGGATAGGTTCTGTTCATGCTCATGTGCAAAACCCATACTTGTGCAACCAGCATGACCATCTTGCATACACGCTGGGTCCATTCTTCACAGTGACGGTGACGCCAACCTTAGATCTCCCCACTATGGAGCATGTCCAACTTGCCACACTCGGCGCGTTGTACTGTATTGTCAGCAATCAGATTAATAGGTAGAAACCACCCACAGGGGATACTTCATAACGTCAGGCTAAAATTTCTTTCTAGGGCATGGAATATTATCGGGCTGGCACACCGTTATGCCTCCACGCGTGCTCTCCACTTAATCAATGTCACATCGAATCCTGAGATTTCAGACCGGCAGAAAGAATTCGAGGTCCGGGTTTGGCACTCACTAAGCTCATTGGAACGTCTTGTTTCCCTCCTAACTGGGCGGCCTTCCTCGCTCCAAGATCGTTTCATAAGTGCACGTTTTCCTCGAGATGAGCCTCATATTATGCCTGGTAATCCATACATGTCAACACCAAGTCCCCATGGAACTGCCGGGGTTATGGGTGTGGCTCATAGTTCCCACCCTTCCAGTATTGCCACGTTCGTCGCATCTCTCAATTTGGACTTGATAATTGCCGATACTATGGAAGCCCTGTATAGTTCTAGCACGAGCAACACCACCTGGGCCAACTTACAGGAGATGCTACACAAACTCGACAGAAGACTGAACCGATGGAAGGACGATGTTCCCACTGGTGATCTTCTACTTGCCGCGCCGGATATAAACACCGCAGAATCCCCATTCGTAAAGCAACAGATGTATCTGACTATTCGCTTCTACGGTGCTTGTATGCTCATCAACCACCCATGCCACTGGGAAACTCAAAAATTGAGCTTTCCTCCTTACCGTCAATCTGCGACGTCTAAAAAGCTGGACGAGGAAGCCGCACTCCGCTGCATATCAGCCGCTCGGGAACTCCTTCGCCTCCTTCCTGCGGACCACAATCCCGCAATCCTATACGAGTTAACCCCTTGGTGGTGCATATTACACTACATTGTCCAAGCCGCTGTGGTCTTGATAACCGAGATATCCTTCGATGCTCCCCACGTACCCAACAACGAAGTCGACCAGTTAATCAAGGAAGCGTTTCAAACCCTCGAGCGGCTGCGCCTCCTGTCGGCGAGAAGCATTCCTGCTGGGCAAGCCTTGTGCACCCTAACCCGACTGCTGCGTCTTGCCCTTTCCATAACTGGTAAAGACAATCACCTCATTGCAGAGCAGGACACGTCAACGTTCCCGATGCCAATGGCCCCAGCACCCACGATGCTCCAGGCCCACTCGACCGGTTTCATACACAACCCACCCCCGTCCCAGTGGCAAAACTAGGCGGCAGCCGGCCTATGGCAGGCGAATGTGATCAGTGGTGGCTTGAAGGATGGAAAAGAAGACAGGGTCTGCAGCTGCAACTCCTTTGGCGGCATGAACAACGATGAATGCCACTCTGACAGGCCAGCAAGATAGCCAGTCAGGCCATGTGTAAGACCCCCATGGCAACTCGCATGTGGAGTCTTAAAACCGAGTGATTCCGAGACCAGAAAATTAAAACTTCGATGGGGGAAATTGCATTTTCTTTATTGCGAATTTATGAATCCTCCGTTCGAGTTTTTCCTTGGTTAGTTTCCGTGTGTTATGCACGATGATTTTATTCTTCTGCCCCTATTTTAGCCCCTCCCCCTCTTTTCCACCCTTCCGCCCTGCTGCATGTTTCTTGTTTTTGAATGGAAAATAAGTAAATAACTAAAAATAAAAATAATTGGGACTTGCAACTTGCTGTGTTTCCCCCTTTTTTTCCGGATAGGCTTAGCCTATGCATATGTACTAGTTGAATCAGGGGGGGGGGCAAAATACCAACTGCAAGAATCTTGGAAGAGGGGAAACAAGGATAGATTCTTGAACAGAATCTGGGATATCACAAACCAGACCATATTCGAAAACGAAAAAGGCCGCAAAACGAAAAAGCCCCATCCATTTTCAAACGGCGATTTCTTTTGATGGCGATTTTCCTTGGAAAACTATCTTAGTTACTTACCTGTCAGTCATGAGATTTCCCCATTAGCTTGGTCCCATTCAAAATCCATCTTCCCAGTTTTCGTTCAAACCCCCTTGTCACCTTACCACTTCTCTCCTTTTGTAGATAGGCAGATTTAGTTTATGTTCTACGGCATTGTTTTTAATTGTTCTATTTAAAAAAAAAAACAAGAAAAGGAGGAGTAAGAAGAGGGGGAATCCTTGTATTAACCATCTTGTCTGCGGCCCCATATGGCATACATACAGCATGGTATCATCCTTCACAGACCCCCCACCCCCAGTCAACAATGATGACAAACAACCATTTCTTCCACTTCCTTTCCTCCAGTATCTATTTTCTACAAGATGACTATCATTCCCTTCAAGTCAATGGTTAAACTCCAAATACTGAGCGGGCGCATCTCTTTCCATGGAGTATCTTTTTAAAATAAAACAACCGTCTAAAAAAGCAAAAATTTGCCACATAGTTAATTAGTTACTCAACCTTAACATTCATCATCTCACCCATTCTTAATAAAAGGTCACAGGAATGTGAGCTAGATGTTGTTCATGCATGAATTACCAACCAAGCCTGAGTACTCTGTAGTGCTTGACTGCATATAGCCGTAGAAAAGAAAAATATGAGGAATCATCTCCAGCCTTAAAGTTGTCACTACTAGTAGCCAAAGACTACTTTCCCTATCAGTTCAGCTTTTGATCCTGACGGGAAACAATAAGGTTAACTTAACTAACTAGTTAGATGATCAAAACTAAGTTAAAACCTACGGCTGGAATCAATAGCAACAACAAACAGAAAAAACAGAAGGAATGGCTCCTAATCACTAAATAGAAGAAGTAGGTCAGACAGGTTGGTCAGAGAAGAGGGATTTCCTTAAGTTCTTTTTCCTGTGCCCCCAGGAATTTTCTCCCTCCTAACTACCCAAAACAGGAGGCAAGATATGGCGGGAGGAGGACAAAAGTAGTGGCGGAAATATTTATTATTGTTCTCCACTCCTCTATTTGCGTTCCAATTGGCGTGCCTGTTTTTTTTTTTTTTTTCATCCTCCCGATCCAGTCACCTACTATTCACAGAGGAGCGGGTGAGATCCATCTGCTGCTCACCGGTACCATGTATTTATGTATCCCACAGATGTCTTGACATAAAATATGCAGCATGGCACACATGGATACCCAATGACGCGATTAGTGAGTGATCGAGCAAGCAGATTATGTATGTGCTGTGGCGGGCCAATGACAATTCCTGAGGAATCCCGATGTTGATCGGCAATAGAGATATGCTTTTTGATCTTGCCTGTGTGGCCTTGGGCAGTTAAGCGTTGCGGTGGAAAAGGGGATGAGGAAATATGCCCAGCTCTTGAGACAGGATCAGCTAAAATGGTTTGGTTGTTGTAGTTGGGAAATCTATGAGTCAATAAATATAGTGAGGAAGATAACAGACATATATTCATAATCTAGAAATGTAGTACCCTATATCTATATCAGATTTTTATGAGGCTGTTCCACTGTGGATCCACTGTGTAAACATCATTGCTCTAATAGAGTGTTCTGAAATTAACATCTATAATGATATTATCACTATTTTCAGAGCATATAAACTAAAGAATTAAATAAATATATTATAATATTATAACTATACTTCATAAAGTACTCTAAGAAGGAAAATATCAGCTCTGATAATTATAATATATAGGAAAAAATACTCATATAAAATTTCAATATGCGTCACCAAGGCCGCTTTTCGAGGTTCTTGGCGTCAAAACGCGATTCGCTGACGCACCACCTGTCAAGAGGAGCGGCGGAAGTATTTGATGCCGCTTTAACTAGTTACTACTTAGCTACCAAGATACACTCTAACTTCATTATGACGTCGCGTCAACCTCAAATCATCGCAGTGCGAAAATGCCACAGAAGAAACCAGACTCAATAACCATCCAAGCTCAACTACCTACAGCTTTCTAAACCATAACTTATAGCTCGAAGATCGTCCGCTCTCTCACCTCAAGGCGTGGCTGCAAATCCAGCCCCGTCAAAATTTGGCTTGCACAGGCGTTTTGGTCTACTAGTATTCATTCACTACCAAACACCCGACCGACGACAATGGGGAGTGTCAGCGAACCGACGCGCTCTCTCCGGAGCAACACAACTATTCCATCAGATCCGCCGTCCGCTCAAATGTTGTTCAACCATATCCGGAAAGTGATACTGGATCAAAACCGCCCCGCAGACTTGTCTTTCCCGAATATCCCTTCTTCTGCGGGTCTACAACTGGCAACCTCGTTTTCAGAGGATCCTGAAATAGAAAAAACGCTCCCTCGGTATGTTAATCCCTTGCAAAAAAAGAAAAGAAAAAAAAAACCGAACTCAAACTCATATTAATACCTGGTTTCGCCAGAATTTCCTACAACTCGTTGACTCAGATCCTCACCGCGCGAGTGAGGCCCACTAATGTGCATGATTGTCACCAAGAATGGCTTGACGACGAGATATACCTGATGACAAGGGCTGGGTTTCTTACGCATCTTGAAAAGAGGTCACTCAGGATGAGGGTTGGAACGTGTATGTCACATCCATATGTCCTCTTTTTTCCCCTTGTTTTTCCTCCATTTTCTTTTTTACGACATTAACAATATTGACTTTCTCCTATTAGCGTACCAGGGGTTCGCTCCTCCGTACACTTCGTCCTCAAAACAACCCGATACGTGCATCGTCCCAGATGACCTGCGTCTCCCAACCGTTGTTATTGAGACAGGCTGGACAGAGTCATGGCCACGCTTGAATGCTGACAAGGATCTATGGCTCGTGGGCGGTGGAGGGTCTGTCGAACTGGTGCTACTGATTCGATGGTCAAAGTTGGTTGGCAATAAGGTCAAAGGCGAGATACAGGCCCATGGAAGAAATGCAGCTGGCAACATCGTCTTGCTCCAGACTGAGGTCAAGTGACCACTGCTTATCCTTGATTTTAATCTTTCATTTCCTACTAATACCAAAGACTAGGCCATTTTTCCTGCGCCTCCTGGCAATGCCAACCAGGTAATTCCTATCTCAAGGGGCCAGATATTTGGCAGCTACCTCTTGCCTGGAAGGAATGCAGGAGATATCTACAATCTCTCCATTGCAAACTTTCGCGAGTGGGCTGATGGGCCCATCAGATCTATGGGCTTTATTCCAGCATAGCTTTAAATTCCTTGGGTTTAATTCTTCGAAGAAAATTTCCTTCCCCTACTATGCGCATAATGAGATGGAGATTGGAATATGGAGGGTGAGTCATCATGATATGAAAGCGAAGATTTACCAACATGAATACGTGAAGCAGTATGGGAAGAGTGAGCCCCACATACGCATACATGTACACACACGCATACCACCTCCCTGACAAATCTCCAGCTAGCCCCAAGATGATCCCGTCAATGATTTCGCTGGATGATTTGTTACGGACGTGCTTGGCGAACGTGTCTAACAGACATGAAAAACAGGTGTTGTGGGTTTGCCCCTGGATTCGCCCTTGGACATGTCTCTGGACCGTCACATAATCGCCACCGGATCACCGTGTCTCCATTTTCTTCTTTCCCCTGTGGCTTCTCAGCTCGGGATACTATCGCAGATGCAGCTGAGCCGGGCCTCTGTGGCGACCCTTGGGCAGATTCCTTCCTCTCTGGATCTAGCACTGTTATGCTGTCGCTAGTTATGAGGAAACAGCAAAGAAAGAAGCTTGAATTTGCAAGACTAGCTTCGCAGCGCACGACGACGACGGATGATATATAAATAAAGTGTAAGCCACAGTCAAAAGTATGGATCGACAACGAATAATTGACAATGAAGTAAAAGTTAAAATGAAAGAGACGAATGGGTTCTTGCATCCAATAAAATTTTGCTTTGAATTGGTGAGAGATAACTGAAGATAAAAGTAAGAATATCTACGCGATTTGCAGATGGATTATCTTTATTCTCCATCCGTGTCTGTCTCCGTATCCGTCTCGCTCATGTCATCAGCATCACCATCCGTGTCACTTTCGTCTTCCTCACTGGACGCCTGCTTTCGGGCAACACGCTTCTTGGGAGGCGGCACGCCAGTCTTGAGAGCTTGCATTTGGCCGGCGATCGAGTCTAGAGAGATGGGTCAGAGGATAAATTGGAAGATAAATCTACAACGGGTCTCAGGGGAGCAGGATTGTGCCAGGTTTAGAAAATGGGATGGGGATGGATGTGGAAAACATACCTTCATCTGGCTCGGAGATGTCATCTTCCTCCTCCAAGGCAGCGGCTTTGGCCAAATCTTCGACTTCAAGGGTGACTTCGCGGGTGGTATCGAAACCGATGTAGCTGTCGCAAATAAGGTAGAGAACAAAGGGGAAGTTGCCAACTTGGGGTGGGGCTTGGAATTGCATTTTCAGGGTCTGCATGTTGAACGTGGGCTTTCCGTTTTCGTCGAAGATTGGTTTGTCGAAAGTGGTGAAGGTAAATGGAGGAACGGCCATTCTGCCCTGCTTGACATCGGCAAGGAAAACGTACCATCTAGGAGAGTGATCGCGGGCAAAGTAAGGAGCGTGGGCAAGGGGTGGCTGGATCTTATCCTCCGAGTCACCTTTTCCGTTCTTCTTCGATTTGTTCAGAGTCACGTCATCCTCATCTGGGTCAACATCTTCAAGGTCACGTTCATTGACTTCCGGGATATTAGTTGCACCTGGTGGGATAAACCGTGCCTTCACAACGAGCTGGACAAGGCTGCTTGGAGTCACGACCTTTTCGCCGACAACTTTGAAGAAAGCTTTCGACACGTCAAGAGCAGGTATCTGTCTGGCAACGGACAATGCAGTAGAGTATTGTTGTTCAGACAGGAGGTTTTGGCCAACCGAAATCTTCTTCCGTCGCTCCTCAGAAAGTGCCATGTATTGTTGGATTGAGATATGGCTACGAGAATGCTCGCCTTCGATGGACTGCGCAATTTGAGGGGTGAAGTGAGGTAGTTGTAGGAGTGGCGAACCGCCAGGGCGAATAGCTTGGATGAGGTGTTGTGACATGTGGAATGATCCCAAAATCGGTTGGAGATTGCCAAAGGCAAGGGCGATCGAGGCAAAGGAGTCGTTCAGGGTGAAAGCTGTTGGGGCAACTTCGTACTTTTCTATACGCAACGGTTTAGAACCAACGGCTTCAGAGTAAAGATAAACAGAACTTACCGTCTTCCAAATTAGAGTCATCCAGCTCAACTCGTCCCAGATATGCCCATAGCAATGCCAAAGCTTTTCTTCTACTAGCATTTTCTAGGTTGGCGAGTACTTGGCGGTCCTTTGGCGAGAGATTTCCCCCCTGATGCGTAGTTTCTCCATCGGAAAGTATTTTCTTCTCGACTTTAGCTAGCCCGTGCTCCGCCTTGTTGTCCTTGAGCATTTGCTTATACTCTTCTCCTGAACTGAGAGCACTGATTATTCCCCCATCCACTAAGTCGTCCTTGTATTCTCTGAAGATATTGCCGGCGCTTGCTACAAGCACCTTCTCCTTGGTATATCGTTGAGTGCCATACCACCATTTACCAACAACATATGGTAGGAGAACACCCAAAAGGAGACCGTAGATCAGAAGAACAAATTTTCCGTTTCCTTCAGTGACGATAAATTTGGGGAGCGCGATACCGATGCTAAAGCTCTGCTTTCCATCCGGGTGTCCGTACTGAATGTAATTGTTGCGGATTTCCTCGTCTGTCAAAGCCTTGTACGCCTTCGTCAACTCCACGAAACGGTTGTTCAAGGTCTCCATGGTTTCATTCTTGGCCGGGTCTGGCTTGACTTTATCTGGGTGGAATTTTCGGGAAAGTTGTTTGAAGTGGCGGGAAATAGCTTTCTCATCAGCGCTCTATAACGTCAAAATATCAGTAACAGACCTCCGGGACACTGGCAATATAGTTAAGACAGGTTATCAGGGAGGGGGAACACACTCTTGAAATCCCCAAAATATCATAGGGATCCCATATTTTAGGGATGCTCCTAGCCGTGACCACAATCAGGTACACCATCCATGCCATCACCGCATATCCGATGACCACGGTGAATATGCGCTTCAATCGGCGTTCCTTGCGCAGAAGCTTCTGCTTCTGCTTTTGAATAAGGTCCCCATGCTGGGGGCGGAAGTCGGACTTTATCCGAGGGGCAGTATTTTCCAGACCTATCAAATAGTAATAATGTAATGATCAGTATTCGCTGTCGGTAACCCTGATACGGGGCGAACGCAAGACAGAAGCTCACCTTGAGTGGGTCGAAGAAGAGTATAGGTGAGGGGGAGGGTAATGAGCGAAGTGAGGGTCAAGATGAAGAAGGGAAAGAATTGGCCCTGGATATAAAATGTTAGCCTCCTGCATTGGCACTTTGCCGGGACTGCGGGGATGAGTCACGGTCCCCACGACAACGTATGATAACTGACCTGCTCATCGTAGTTGTAGTCCGTCGAAGACATCTTTGCGGTCTACAGACCTTCAGCGGAAGGCAGGTTTCTCTGCTCCCAAGGGTCCGGGGAGGGGTGCAGGAGCTCCTTTGCTGTGCGCAAAATATTCGGGCAGGGATCTCAGAGGGCGACGGAGTTGTGTTAATCACACATTGTGCATTGGAAATAATAAAGATATATTGTCGGTTAGTAAAAGGACAGGTGGAAAAAGATCCCTGTGTGCCCTCCTCAATCCGTCGGTGTCGAGCAGACTGGTCTTGGGGATAGCAATCTCGAAGACCGTGTCCTTTCGATGTTCATGACAGGTGGCCAAACTAGGCTTAGCTGCATCGCGGCTGAGCAAATACGGACTAGAGTGTTTCAGGACTAGCGTGATCTGAGGGACAACCTTCACGCCTAAACCTTAAATATCTTGGCATTTCTTCTTCCAAAGCGGTTGCATCCGAGTTGATTCATTTGCATTCTTCTAGAAACCATTTGGTGAAATAAATCTTGTGCACATTTAGGAGATAATAAAACAAATTATACATTCATCAAATAAGGGTATATGCCGAACTCAAAGGGGAACCAAAACTCCTAAAATAACCCATCCAAAATACAGTGAGACCCCCATCAGGAGACAAGGCCAAAAGAATGAAACACCAAAAGTAAAGCACACTGCCATATATCATTACTCATGCATCCATAGCCAGAAGGACGGCATTCAAACATGAAGACACCCCAAGTACATTTCATCTATCCATCCGTTAAGATTTTCGCATCCGCTTCTCTTTCCGTGGAGAGACCCAGCACTACACTTCCTCCATTGCCATCCGAGTTGGCCCTGCCCCGAAGGGGACAACAGAGAGCTCAAGCATCAACCATACCCAGAAGACCCAGTATGCATATTGTACGATGCGAGCACCATCTGTCTCGTAGACCAACATCGGGGCAGCATCGAAGAGGAAATGCCGTGCAAGATATTCCCCAGTCTGTTTATGCATTTATTGCGGGCTTTCTGTCATAAAGCCCGGTGCGAAGATCCACACCAAAGTTCAATGGTCGAGCCGTTGTTGACCAATCGGGTATCGTTGGCCCATATCCGTGCGCGTTTAATCCTGTGGAGGACAAAAGGGAGGGATAAGAGGTAGATGCCGTCATTGTTGCGAGTCGGGGCTTCGGGGTTCCATTGCCCGGTGTAAGTATGGTGGTGAAATGGTATGTTGTTTGTTATGGAATTGGGCTTGCAATTTCATGTCAAATATCCATACATATGTTGTTCGTGTTTGCTTGATGTATCGAGACAAATTGGGAGTAAACACCCTCGGCCATATCAAGTCTTGACACGAGTTCCATTCCGAAAACCAAGCAACCACACATGCTGTAAAGCTTCCTCCAAAGATATATAAGAGAGCGCTATCACACTTGTGCAATCTATATCGGCCCAAAATATGGAGAGGAGAAGTGCTGGGTGACGAAATGGTGGACATGGAGCTCACGAGTCAATGTAATCCAGTCCACCAAAGTACTCCAGCATGCGGTAGCATAAGCCTACATCATCTCCAGGCTCACCTCCAAAGAGGCGGAACTGTTCCGCCTCCAATTTGGCGGCCTCTTGGATTTGTCGGCGCTCACGGTTCTGCCATGCTGTGTACCGGTTGTGCCATTGTTGGGCAAGGGGCGATGGCTGTGAGCCCTGTGAGATATATAAAGGAGGAACGGAGGGAGGCTGTTTCAGGGAGGTCGTATCGATATATGACTGGCTGCCCCAGTCTAGATAACCCAGGGAGGTGTTTTGGCCTGAGGAACGATTTAAACGGTTTCGGGAGCGAGGTCTGGTTCGTCGTCTATTGTGTTTCTGACCCATGATAGGAGGGAAGAGATCAATGAAGATATCCTATAATCGAGGGCGAGGGTTGAGAGAGAGAAGGGGGGGTAGTAGTAGATTCAAACGCCACAGACGCCTGATACTTGAGTGAGGAAGACGATCATGATAGAGAGGAGATTTGCGAGAACACCGTCTCTGCTTATATAGAGAGATGAAGGAGGACAGAAGCAACGAAGAATGATATATATCGACTCATCAGCCTATCAGGTGAGTCACTTGGAAGTCACGGGTGCCTAAGTGGCCAAAGGGCCGAAAACCGGCAGCCAAACAATCGGGCTCCCCAGTAAATCATGAAACGGGCCGCGAGAAAGTCCGAAAGAAATTGCTCTCTGGACGAATCAGAACAAAGAAACGCCTGGAATTATGGGGGGTTGGGCAAACAGGCATTGTGCGGTTGGTAAAGGAGCCAGACCAAGGAATGAGTCACAGACCACAGGCTTCACCTGGGGACGAATGGCATATTGACAACAAAGTTTGAAGGTCCATTTTCCTCTATTTCGATTTCCAAACGGGCGTGATTTCCGGACGGACTTTACATGATAATTGTGGCCTGACGGCACAGATTTTGCCGATACTAGTATCAGTCCAGTGTGCCCACGCGCGGCGAGCTATCCCGACGAGAAAAATATCAAAAAATCGGATGTTCGGTGACGTCAGAGTTCATATGTGTCACGTGGAAAGCGGCACATGACCAGGTGTTCTGATTGAGCTAAATGTCTTGGCATATTTGCTGCGTCCGTGGATATTTTTGGAATCAAACATCCCTGATTAGGCAAACCAGCAACATCGTCACCAGGTCTTGCTCGAACATTCCAAGAACACGGAGAAATGGATCATGACAATGTCTCTCTCAGCTCAACGTTTGCCTGTATGGCTCCTAGTCATATAGTTGGGTTTATATGCAGCACAAAATTTTTGGAACGGATGGGCCCCGACTGCCTGACAGCGCCGCATTGCTTCAGAGGCTGTTGTTGGACGAATCAAGAATTGTAGTTGATATTTTAAAGCAATATGAGAAAATTGAAATTCGGCGCATGGTACAGGTGCCTTCTATGACACATTTCCCTGCCTAATTATCTCCAACATGGCCTCTCCCTTCGGAGCTGTGGTCAAGTTTTCGTAGCCCGTTTTGGTAACCAGAATATCATCTTCGATCCGCACACCCCCAACCGGCAGATACTTTTTGACCACATCCATATCGATATACTTGGCTTGCTCTTGTTTGGCATGCTCCAGAGACAGCTTCGAGAAATATATTCCTGGTTCAATCGTAACCACCATGCCGGATTTCAAAGTTGGCGCTGATGTGGTGCATGGCGATAGGTTGGTAAAAGCGAGCAGCGAGCTGTTGGCATCATCCTGTTGATCCAACGCCATTATAGGCTCTGGCGACACATCATGGACTTCGAGGCCCATATGGTGTCCAAGACCGTGTGGAAAGAAGAGCTTAGATGCACCGGACTTCTGAATTTCATCAACGGCGCCTCCCTTGAAAATGCCGATCGAAAGTAAACCCTCGATGGCGATAGTATGAGCAAGAACATCAAGATCCAAATATCTGACTCCTTCTTTGATCCTTTTAATGCATGACTCCTGCATTTTTGCCACCAAATCGTATATGTTCTTGGCTTCGTCGCTTGGCCACTTGTCGGAGGTAGGGAAAGTTCGTGTCACATCACTCGCGTAGCAGTTCCACTCAGCCCCAGCATCTAGGCAGACAAATTGGCGGTCCTTCAGCGGGTCGTTGTTCTTCGAGTAATGGAGAGTGGCTGCATTCGCACCCGACGCTGCAATTATGCCGTAGGCTTGGTTATGTGCTCCCAGCGTAATGCATTTGTTCAGAAAAGTGCCCTCTATCTCCGCCTCGTTGGTCATTTTCTGTATTCCTTGCAAGACCGCTATGTGAGCCGACGTCGATACCTCGTTAGCGCGTCGTATCAACCCAATTTCATGCTGATCTTTTATCACCCGACAGGCATCTATTGCGTTCATGAGCTTCGAACTGTCGAAAAAGACGTTGGAGATTTTCGTCACAGGTTTTTGGGAATCACGGAGAACGAATATCGTTGAACCTCGGCCATGATGTTTCGCCCATTTCCTCACATCTTCTTCCAGCGAGGAAACATAGTTCACCGTATCAACATCATATCTAGAAACAGCACAAGTTAGCGGATTCGAAAGAACGTAGGGTATATGGACAGACAAGTATGATGAATCTTACTTTTCCAGCGCTTCCTCTTTTCCAAGCGGAGACCCCATGTAAATTGCCCGCCTCAAGTCGAAGTCAGGAACATATAATGTCAACTTATCTAACTTTATATTGTATGTGAGATCACAGTTGGGTTCGGAGACACCGGAGAGGTAGGAAAAGTAGCGTCTCTGGCGGAATGGTGTCTCTTGATCTGAGTCTTCATATTGTGTAGATCTCTGACCCCTTAGGTAGATAAGTCCACGTTTACACCCAAGTTTGGCTGCGACCCGTTGAGCATGTTGTTTGGCTGCCAATTGGCGCGTCAGTACTAGTATGCTGGCAAATCCTCCCGGCAAAAGACTTTGAAATGAAGCACCAGTAATAGGCCAAGGGAAAAACAGAGCTTGCTACATTGAAGGTATATAGCTTTGAGTCTACTAACCAGGATATTTGTCGGCAGCGCTGCCGCGAATCGCGAGTGTGATTGTGAATGTATTGTCAGGCAATATGTCATGAGTCGGGTTCAATGGTTCCTGAGAGGAATGAAATGAACAACTCGTCTCCTGTGAGGTGGTCATCGTTTCCGGGGTTCGACTATTTGATATCTATCCAAGGTTGCTAATGGAAGTTGAAAATCGGGGGTGGCCCCAGAAGAGTGAACGTCAGAATACAGTAGGGCGGCTATGGAGTTGTCGGAGTCGGATCGGAACCGCGACCCACCTTGATAGCCGACGGATTAAACTTTATTCCGGCCCCAGCACTGGAACCATCAGGAACAATGGCATCTATCCCTTGACTCGCACAACACTGAGTTCATTTTCGAAGATATTTTTGGGAGAGCTAAAACTTTCCTCATAGTCCTAGTGAGAGAGAGACAGAAGCTCTTCAGTCAGAGAAAATTGTATTCCCCCCCTCCCTCTGGGCTCCTCTACGGCGCATCGAACTTCTAGCCGCCTGGGATCACTACTAGTAGTAGTACTAGTACTTTTGTTGTGGGTGTTAAGCTTGGTATGACCATTGGCCTTCAACGGCCACCTCCCTTCTATTAGCCTAAATTGGGATATCTCTTTCTCTACGCACATGAGGCCATGCTCTTTATATAAGCCAAATGTTTCATTATAGTAATTAATACCCCTCAGTGGCTACAATGAGGGCCTGAAGTGGAATCCAAAGCTCCCTGTTCCTGCTGAAAACTATGATACTCAATAAGCATGTTTCTTCCTGCGAGATCTATGATAATCTGCCCTGCATCACCAACCAGAAGCATGGCATTTCTCAGTTCCAAAATTTGAACTGAGAAGTATCAACATATAAAAATCTCAGTCCCTAGGAATGGATAGTAATGATAGTATCAATTGTCCGCAGAGAGCATTTGCAGCAGAAGTTGTCCTTTTCTAAAAAAAAAAAACTCAATTGCCACTCCACATGGGGCATAGGGCGGCTACGAAGTCGTAACATGGTGCACAAAGCCCCAATTTGGAAATCAGCCTATCTCTTTCAGGGCGGCGGCAACTGAAACAATGGTATTCAAACCAGTCTCAGGACATGCAGGCTGACAGTGAAGAGGACCACACAATGGGTGCAGACTTGAGTACTTTGAGGAGGAAGAGGCAGAATATCATCAATCTAGGAGGCTTTATAAAAGTAGTGGCAGCACAAAGGACATGAGGGTTTGGTGTTGCCATTGATTGGAGAACTGGGGTTGTGTTTGAAGTTCAATGTGAAACAGGGACAGCACAGCTCATTGCTGCAGATCTGCAGGTCTCAGACACCCCTATCTCAGCTGAATGATTAGGGTGAGTGGTGTCTTTCCATCAGCATAGGAATTTAGGGATAGTTGGGGAGGGGAATTGGGGCTCCTTGGCGTGACAGTTGCAATAAACCCAGCGGTAATGGGACTAAATTGCCACCGAGTAGAGTGGCCCAACAACAAGGACTTACTCCAGGACAACTGAAGGAGTCGGTCACAACATTGAATAGCCTAATAGCCCCCTCGATTGTGAATAGACAAAGCAGGACTGTCTCTGGGGTCCTGGTGTGAGACGGCGTGGTTTACTATTTAAAGAAAGCGAGGGGTTAGCGCTGTGCTTAGTCAGCCGCCCCGCCACCGAGCCATCGCCGACGCCGCCCGCAGAGCCTCGCCATGATGATGCATTCAAGTCTCATGTGGCCCAGCTCAACGCAACCACATCCAGCCTGCTTCTGCTCTCCCGGACCTTGACGTGCTCTCTGCTTCTAGACCCTGCTGTCTTGCATTCTTCCTGCGCTGTCTACAGCTCTCGATTCCCCGTCCCCACGCCTCGCCTCGTCCCTATCGATGAATAATGCCAAGTCGTGACGACGTTATCTCACCACACTCAACGCTCATCACCTCCATCCTCAAGCCCGCTCCCACCACCCCGCCCGCGCTAGCTGCTGACCCGTCAGCAATATCGTCTCCGGACCTCCACGTACCCGCCGGCTCCAGTGCTCAGTCGTCGTTCAACAGCCGTGTCGCCCCGTTCCATCAGAGCAACGGAGATGTCATGGTTGGCTTCGGTGGGAATGTCGGTTCCACCGGCAAGGGCATCTTGATTGGCATCTTGTCTGCGTTTGGATCCGCGGGCGTTGCGATTGTTGTTCTTGCCATCTTCTTCTTTTTCCGCTATACCCGGCGAGGGCGTATTTTCCTTGATCGGCTGGGCAGGCCCGGCGAATATGACGACGAGCAGGCGTTTGCGAGGGAGGAGGCTGAGGCACTGGAGTCAATGGACGAGCTCCAGCAAACGGAATATTTGAGAGCCAAAGGTATGCATGCTTCTATTTTCGGTGGAAGATGAAGGCTATCTACTGTTCCAGAACGAGGTTTGTTGGCTAACGCATAATGTTGAATTCCAGCCTTCGTCCAAGCAAATCCGCCCGAAACCATGCAAACCGATATCTCCCTATCGCAATTCTTAGCCATTCAAGAAAAGGGAGTCTCTGCCTGGGAGTTTGAGCCCGAACTCGAGATTGCAAACTGCTTCGTCGAAGCGCGAACTGAGATCGAGTTCTTTGACTCGGAGTGTAGTGTCCAAAGCAACCTACCCGTCCCTAAACAGAATGAAGTGTATTATTGGGAGGCCAAGATATACGACAAACCAGAAACCAGCCTCATAAGCATCGGCATGACGACGAAACCATACCCTCTATTCCGCCTGCCGGGTAAGATTTGGCCCCTTCAGTCGGTCTCGATTTGGTCTAACATTGTGGTTATTAGGGTTCCACAAGACATCCGTCGCCTACTTGTCTACAGGGCACCGTCGTTATAATCAGCCGTTTACTCCTGCCGGCTACGGGCCCGAGTATGTCCAAGGAGACGTTATCGGTGTGGGTTATCGCCCACGCACAGGAACATTGTTTTTCACCCGCAACGGGAAGAAGCTCGACGATGCCGCCCATGGACTAAAGACACAAAATTTCTTTCCCACTGTCGGAGCCAATGGACCGTGCACCGTCCATGTGAACTTTGGCCAGATGGGGTTCGTCTTCATCGAGGCCAATGTAAAGAAATGGGGACTTGCGCCTATGACGGGAAGTCTGGCGCCGCCACCGCCTTACGGAAGTGAACAAGGCAGTATCCTCCTTGAGTCAGGGCGTGAGAGCGCACAATCAACGCAATGGTGGCAGCACGAGACCGGACACTCACGAACACGCAGTGGAACGATTAGGCTAGCATATCCCACAAGCCCTGGCCCCATTCGGTCGCCCACGGACATTTCTCTTGCGCAACTTTCCCATGTGCCCTCTCAATCTGATATCGGGGAAGGATCTAGTGGAGTGACAGACGCGGATGACGAAGAAAGCAATCGAACCTTGCGCCCCACTGATGGGACAGCGGCAGTTCCACCCCCGGAATATTCTAGCCCGCTCCACAGTGAAAATGGCGACCATTACCAACCCACGCAACGAAATATCTCGCCTGACTCAACCCAACCCCCAATACCCAGCTACGATGCAGCAGTGAGAAACGACAGGGAGCGAAGACAAACCCATTAATATCCTATATCCCTCGTATATATATAATTCCCGCGCTCTCTTGACCGCGAGCTATACTTTTGCTTTTTACTGCCTTAACGAACACTCCGCATTTCTTATTTCAGGCCCTCACCTCTCTTTTTCCCCTATGGTTTGTCTCGTGTCCGTCGATTTAGCGATCATGATCTGGGTGGCGTTGTTGGTTTCTTGTTATTTTTCTTTATCCGGCGGCCTATATCACAAATATTCATATATTTCCCATATCCCCCATGTTTTCCCCTTCTTTGCAACTTGATTTTTTTAAGCGTGTGGGAACGGGGTTACGGGACGGTTTTCACAAACAATAGCGGCATCCGCAAACAGAAGGAGACAGCCGGGAGCCTTCCATGATTTGCGGGCTCTTCTTCCCTGTTTTCTCTCCCTGTTGAAGATATGGCCTGGAATTGTTCTATAAGATGGAGCTAATGGAAGGATGGGATGGAGTTGAGAGTGTTCGGATAGCGGAATTTGCCAGGCGCAAAGCAGTCATTTCCTGTACAGTGTGTTCATTTTCTTTTGCTGCAATGAGTTCTTATCTACTATCATACATATACCTGAGTGTTTGATTGATCCGTTGATTTTGAATTTGCTCTCGTCTGCTCTCTTCTCCCCTGTTTCTATCTCAAGCCTACTACTCCAACTGGTTATGACGTGTAATGATATTCAAACAATCTACAGCTTTCCCCCTCCAGATGCGACAGTGCCTGATAACCGCGGCATCAACCAATCCGTCCACCAGTTAGGTACAAGCATGCTCACAATTCCAGAATAGTCTTTTTGCCCAACTGGTGCGCCTCCAGGATTTCAACCCGGACCATTCCCACTGCAAGAAACCCCGATGGCGCCGATTCGCTTCTGGCGATGCGAATCTATGTATGTAATGCAGCCACTAGCCATATCCTAGCCTCGAGAGCGACGACGATACTATGATTGGATCGTTTATTTTGTTCTACTCTGTTTCCCGCCCGCCAAAACGGGCCTCTAGACCGATGGTTACATAATACACCGACGCGGAGAGTGGAGTCTGTTGTTCAGGGCGAGATCCACCGCCGATCACGCGGCTCCGCTCGCTAAGGCCCAACCCGGCCTAGCGCGACCTCGCCCGAGCCGCATCCTCCCCAGCCCTGTCGTCGAGCCGAACTACCTCATCTTCATCTTCATCTTCATCAGCCAGCCAGCCAGCCAGTGCTTCACGCATCCTTTGGCAGTCGACACAGCGCATCTTGTCCTGTGGGAGCTGGCGGTATCCATTCCGTCTCGTCCGCATTGCTAACCAACCCATCCCTCGCCGCGCATGTCCAGACGTTACTCGTTAACTAAGCAGCCCAATTCGCCTCTCGCGCCCTTGCTTACCACACGCCCCGATTGGCCATCATAACACCCGACATACAGCCCTTGCTACGCGCCCTACACGTCTCGAACATATATTTATCCATTCCTGCAAAACCAAAAGAAAAGAGAAAGGGAAAAAAAGACCAGAAATAAAATAGGGCTCGTTTCGTCCAATACTACTATCTATCCACAGACCTTTCACCGGTGGTTTTCTGTTGGAGTCTCCGTCTTTGTTTGTTACCAGCGCCCACGCAACCCAATCACGAATCCGGATCCCCCAGCCTTCAGAAAATTTCGACATCCAACCTCGTTCCCGCGCGCGTTCAATTGCGTCTTTTTTTCCTCTTTTTAGTTCCTATCAACGATTGTCCGCTTCTTCCACCGTCCCGCGCGTCGAGACTCCACCGGCCCTTATATTCTCCGATCTAGGACCCTACACCCCAACATTGTCCGGAAGTTCGCGCGCGCTTTTTTTCTGCTCGTCGGATGATGGCAAGTGGAGGTGAGACGGGCGGGAACGAATTCGCGATTACGGACAAATAAACAGCACAAAGGATTGTTTGGATTGGGTTGAGGGGCTTTTGGATTCTGCGGGAATTATAGGCGGTGTGGGATATTTGCTTGACTGGCGGTGTATAAAAAGTAGGTGAAGGATAGGGGGCAATAAGCGGGTGTGAGAAGGCTGGTCCGGATAAAGAGAGTGGATATATACGGCTTGCGCCTGGAGGGCTTTGAGAGGAAGATAGCGCGAGATCGGACAACGAATTGGCATTCCTTTAGGGTCTCTTCGTCAAGAATATACCCTACACTTTTGAATCGCGAAGCGCAAAACGCCGCTGTTACCCCCTTCAATCGGTTCGCCCAGCCCTTTCATCCCGCACGCGCTTGTCGATTCCTCCAGCGGGAACACTTCTCTTGTTCCCCAGTTCGCCACAGCGTGGGGAGGTTAGTTGATATTCATGGTTCCGCGAATTCTGTCGTGCGTGCCGAAATAAATTGCGAGCCATGCATCGTGATGGCGCCAGTGGGCGGGGACAGAGATCGGGGCACAGGGAGAAGGCGACTTTTCAGATTATTGTGCTGGTGAGTGACTTTATTTTTTTGTGTGCGCGCGCGTGGCTGTGATTTAGTGGTTGGATTGGATGGCCTGTTGTGTTTTTGAGAGCTTTTATGCCACTGGGGTTGTGGATTGGCATCTCGAGGGCAGTACTCCTTGTCAACGAGGAGTTTATCAATCTAGCATATCCGTGGCAACTTTTGGGTTGTTTTTTTACTTGCTATGTGGATACTGTTTCCTTCCAGTTGCCTATGGCCTTGGCTCTACTTGCGTCAATTCTCCTTAATTTGCCTCCCATGACATGTCATATGAAATATACTAACAATGTGCACAAACAGGGCGCATCTGGTGGACCAAGAGAGGACATAGTCACAGGAATTCTTGTTCGATCCACGTCAACAAACTGGACCAGGGGCTCCGTCATCGCCGTAGACGCAGGAACGCTATTAGCAGGGATCATCCGGGCTCTGGAGAGCTCCAATTCCACCAAAGATACATCTTCAAAAGATTCCAAACTAAGGATGAAGGATGGTCCCTTTGCTGGGATTGAACTTCCTAACATTACTACTGAGGCTAATGCGGCCTATATATTCCGCGAAATCATATCTTCCGTCCTCGTCACGCACCCCCATCTGGATCATGTTTCCGGTCTAGCTATGAATACACCGCTGGTGGAAGCTCAATCGAATCCCAAAGTGGTCGCTGCGCTTCCGTCTACTATCGCTGCCATTAAGAATCACATTTTCAATGATATCACGTGGCCGAACCTTTCTGATGAGGATGGAGGTGCTGGTTTGCTAACGTACCAACGACTAGTCGATGGGGGGAACCCCAGACTAGGTCGTAGCGAAGGACGAGGCTATGTCAAGGCCTGCGATGGGATTATTACGAAATGCCTGAGCGTTAGTCATGGACTGTGTGGACAGCGGTATCATCCGGAAACGGGGAAGCACCATCGAGCGGAGAGCACGGTATTCACGACTGAGCCGGTACTACTTCCTTCAAGGCGAGTATCTATAGATACCCAAGATCTAGGGTGTGCCTCTCCTTCGTCCTCATTCTCTAAACAATGAAAATGTACTAAACTATACCCTTATAGCCGCTCATTCACCCCAACCCATCAGAGTATATCCGGCAATAACGTAGCCGGAAAAGACATGACCTTAGCCACCGTCGAAAGCTCTGCCTTCTTCCTCCGCGACGAACGCAGCGGAACGGAAATTATTATATTTGGCGACATCGAACCAGACAGTATATCCCTTGAACCACGAAATGAGAAAGTATGGGAAATCGCCGCACCTAAAATTGCCAATGGAATCCTCCGCGCCATCTTCATCGAATGCTCCTATACCGACTCCGTCGACGATAATTATTTATACGGCCATCTGTGTCCCCGCCACCTCATCGCCGAGCTAGAAGTTCTAGCAGGAAAAGTGCTAGATGCGCTAAAACCGCATTCAGGCCACATGTTGACACGAAAGCGCAAGCGCCGCGTTTCCTCCATCTCCGATGAACCCACCAGTCCACGAACAATCAAGCAGTCATCCCAACCGCCCCGTACAAGTCCCACTCGGAGGAAAACCCGCCGCTCTCATGGCGACGAAGACGCTGACCCTAACCGACCTGCTTTAGATGACGAACGAGCCTCGCCAGCAGTCGCGTCGGAAGCAATGGACGACGACAATGTGGGCAGTCATGACTATAGACAAACCCATACTCCCGACACCAGCTCATTAGCTGAATCCACTATCGCCCCATGCAGGCGGCGACGAAGGAGTTCCGGCTCGAGCACCCAGAAACCGCTAGGGGGGCTGGAGGTGTATCTGATACATATTAAAGATACGTTAACGGATGGGAGGTCCGCTAGGGAGAAGATCTTAGAAGAGGTTCAGGCTCGCAACGAGGAAGCGGGCTTGGGGTGTGAGTTTTTCGCACCCCTCTCCGGTGAGGAGGTTTTTGTTTAGAGTGTTGCGTTCTTTCTTGAGATAGGATAGATGGGATAGGGGTTGGATAATTTTTTTTTCTTTTTTGCCCCGAGGACTTGCTTTTTATCTTATCCTCCATTTTTTAGAGGTTATTTGGCCATACGATGCTCTCGGATGGGATCCATGTCTGATACATGATGATCAATTGGGTATGGATGGATGGATTTTGTTTAAACTATTCTTTTAGGATTCTGGGGAGATGTATTATCTATGTGTCTATCTTGGGTTCATTCCTATTCGTTTCTAGTAGTTACTCTGCTTTCTTTTCTTTATATTTGACTTCTCAGCCAGTTGCATTTTATTTCAAATTGACATCTTTGCTCTTCCAGGGGAACGAGCATGATGATATCTATATCTTTCTTGGGTTATTACTTATTTGTTTATTTGTTTATTTAGGCTGTTTTATTATTATTTAAACCATAACTCTGTTACATTTATTCATCCAGAACTACTTACTGGCATATTTCTTTCACATCTCTGCGCTTTTAATTCAGCAACCCTATTCATCCTAAACTATATCCTGCCGCCCAGTCCTTTCAAAGACTTCGATCATTACCATCAAACCCAACTCCATCAAAATACATTCCCCTTCCTCACCACCACCACACATCAATCACGCCAAACTATAATGAACACCCCTCCCCCCTTGGCCCCGATGACACCGACACCCTGGACGATGGGAGACCTCCATCTTCACTCCCGGCGGTAACTGAACCTCTCCATCACCATCACCATCCCCATGAAACACCCAAGCGGGCCCTCCTCCACCCGGTCTCCCCGGCGGCACATATCCCCGCAGATGCCCGAACCGCTCATACGTGGCTATCCATTGCTGAAGCGGGGTTGTCGTTGTCGTTGTTGTCTTTGGTGCATGTTCATTCACAATTTGTTCCTCGATTGGTTCCGAGGCCGAATCTCCCTCTGACGCTCGTGGGACGGATGGAGAACGGGACTGATGGGGCGGGTTATTATTCGTTGTGGTTGTGGTTGTGGTGGGTTGCGGTTCACTCCCACCCCTATCCCCATGCCCTAATAAATCTACCCTTCTCCTTCTTTCCGGTCTCCCCCCGCCTCCCCGCTCCCGCTCCCGATAATACCCATCAACCAAATACCCAACCCAACTCCGCGCCGCAGAACCAGATAATGACGGGCCCTTCCTCTCAGGCTCCGTTGGCGTTTCTGCCTTTCTCCCTTCTCCCCTCCCCCTCCCCCTCCCCCTCCCTCTACCCCGCGCCCCCGTACAGGGAGTCCGCCCAAGCTCGCGGTTAAACTCCGTCGCGACGCGGATCCAGAACTGTGCGGTTGAGATGTGTTTCGTGTCCGCGTAGAGGTGGGCGTGGGCGTTGCAGATTGTTAGAAGGGATTGTTGGTCGGCGGGGGGGAGGGGGGTTGGGGGCATTTTGCGTTTTGCGTTTTGTGTTTTTTGGTTTTTGTAACGAGGGGGTGGGGGTGGGTTCGAGGGGATTTAGGCTTTTTGCTGTGCTACGCAGATTGGGGGATGCCAGATGGAGGAAGGGGGGTGTGGTGTATCTATCTAAAATCGAATACGAGGGCGTGATACATGGAGATATATAGTTAGTTATTAGTGATGGTGGTTGCCTAACTATGTGGTTAACTAAATTCCTGGGCAATCTCACTTAACTATTCGATGAGGTTAAAAACTGTGCATTTCAACACAAATCTGGTTGGTTTATTTTTGATCTTGAATGATTTAAATCTGGTCTGCATGATGTTAATTAACTTCATCATTAACTACATAGGAATACATGCATGCATAGGGCAACCCCATCAGTTGTATGAGATTCTACATACCCCCTTTCAAGAGCTTCAATCCTCCCTATCTATATAGTTCCTTTTTTATTAGTTAGTTAACTATGTTTATGCTAACCTTGGGAGGATTAGGTGTCCTACTAGACAAAAAGGGAAAGAAAAAGAGAGGTATGTATGCTTTGCCCCTATCCAAATTGTTTGAATATAAGTGAGCATATAATCGGGAATCCAGGACCCATCACTTTGTTCTTATACTCTCAAAGCGTTCTTTAAATGTGTTGTGAGTACTGTGTAGTTCAGTTATTAAGCCGACCCGGCTTGTAAGGTTCTCAAAAAAATGAAAATGAGCCTAGAATAAAAGTTCTTATTTTAAATAGGTATCAATGATAGCATTCAGGTATGTATGCTTTGTGGGGAACTACAGTAAAGTGCACTGGTCCTGTGTTTTAATCCTGCAATGGTTGATATTACATGTACTAGGCACCCGAGGGTGTAAATCCTTAAACTAGGTTAATCATTAAATATATTCATAGAAGAACTCAAAGCGCCTGGGAAACGGACGAACAAATTGACAAAAGAGGGGTGGTGAGGAATTGATTGGAGAGAAAGTATCTCACTTCTCCAACCCGTCTCCCCCCTTACCCACGAACCAAAGCAAGAACATCAACCCACTTCCCGCCATTCTTCACATCCGGAACCTTTGGCCCTCTTCCAACTGCGGCACTGGCAGTCGCAACACTGTCTCCAGCGACATCCAGCATCCCCTCACCATCCCTTGCCCACTCAATCAATTCCTCCTCAGTCCCCCACTGGCCCATCCCCATGAGTCCTACCGGCGCCTCAGGCCCCTCAACATTCCCCATTGGCCGCGAAATCGCCGGGCAGCCAGTGAAATTTGCCAAATAAACATATTCCATAGACCTCATGGTTGAATTGCCATCACTCACCCCTTTAACAAGGTCAGCTTCTCCGCCGAAAATCTTCCAACCCGGCATGGGTGTGGTGGGCGTGGCGATGACCATGCCCGGGTACTTTTTGAATAAGAAGGCAAGATGGGACATGAGCAGGCTGCGTAGTTTTTGGGCTGCGAGGAAATCTTGTGCGGTTGATTGGGTGCTGCTCATGGAGACGAGGACTTTGTTTGGTGCGGTGAGGTTGCTGATTTGCTCAGGACTCAGTGAGGAGGAGATTTCAGAGAGTATGGTGATGGTGTGGGCTTTTTGGCCTTCGGGGAGGTGGGGGATGGAGATGTCGACGACGGTGTAGTTTTGGTCGTTGCGGTAGTAGTCTATGGCCTTGTTGAACAGGGAGAGGACGGCAGGGTCAGCGCGATTGACCCAGTCTTTGACTACGCCAATTACTTTTGGTCGGGATGAGAGTTTCGAGCTGGATGGGATAGTGGCTAGGGGATCAGGGAAGCAAGAGGAGGCGGCAGCGTCCGGATCTGGGGCTGCCATAAGTCGGTACGACAGGGCCAAATCGTCAAGGTTCGAGGCCATCGGCCCAAGAACACCCGTAGTTGACGCTATACCAACAGTTGGGTTTCCAGAAACACGGCCATGAGATGTCTTGATGCCGTATATACCACAAAATCCGGAGGGAACGCGAATTGAGCCACCGCCGTCGGCTCCTAGGGCGATTGGAACGAGACCTGCGCCAACCACATATCCAGAACCTCCCGAAGAGCCACCCGTATAATAATCCTTGTTATGAGGATTTCTCGGGGTCCCAGTAATAGGATTGTTGTTCGTGGTATCTAAAATTGCTGATGTCAGTCACCTCTAATAATGCATAGGGTGCATAGCATGGGCCATGATACGAAAAAAAAAGTCGCGCAGCCACCGGCTCATCCAAAAGCAAAACAAAAAAAAGTAAGAATCTTACCAAGTCCGAACTCATGCATATTTGTCTTCCCAATAATAATAGCTCCCGCCTCCTCCCACTTCTGCACGCACCAAGAAGTCCCCTTCGTCTTGCTAGTGAAATCCATCTTGCTCCCCAACGTCCGCTTATATCCTTCAAGATCTACTTCATCCTTGACCGCAACAGGAACTCCATCCAACGGACCCAGCGGGTTACCAGCTTTGTACCGCTCCGTCGAAGCTGTCGCAGAGGCACGAATGATATCTATCTTCGATTCCAGGAAGGCAACCGAATGCTCACCGGAGGGGCTAATGTCACGTCGAATGAGCGGCAGAAGCGCATCTACCACTGCTGTAGGTGTGAGTTCACCTGATAGGTAGAGCCCATGGTAGTCTGCCGACGTATAATAGCCCTCTCCTTCGCGCCGTCTAGCTGGTGCAGGTAAGCTCGATTGCGTCTCCGTAGTGGCGGTATCAGCGACGGGTATGACAGTAGGATCGAAGCGGGCTTCATAGTCTTTTAAGCTTTCGATATTGCGAAGGGTGGTGAAGCCTGCATTGCGCCAGAGGAAGCCCTGGATCAGGGGGGAAGAAGCGACTCTATACAGTTGATGGGGGTATAGTTAGCACGATGATCTAACGCTCAAATTGTGCAGCCCTCTTTTGCTTTCCCTCATTTCACGAGCCAATGATGAAACGCGGAATAGGATAAGCAGCAGAGCCATTAACAAGTAACAAAGCAAACCACTAACAGTGAAGCTCCAATCTCTAGTAGCCGCCCTCGAAGTACCGGATTGGATTCAGTGACATTTCTGTATGGAACGTCCGGCCCTTCACGTGGAGTAGGGTAATTGTAGAATCTGGGCTCTGCCCCAGATGTACCGGCCATATTGATGTATATGGGTTCAATGAGCTGTGCGGGTTGAAGCTGTTGACGCCCCTTTCTGGCGTTGTTTTCGTGTGACGTTGGCGACGACGAACCGAGGCACAGGGGTTTGTCGCCGCTTTTGCGAGCAATGCTGCTTTTGATGGTTTCAGCCCTAATTCAAGCAGAGCATTGAGGAGAGCGGCATGAAGGTTCTGGTCTCAGACCGGGTCAATGAGCTTTTATATAGGGCAAACTTACTCGTATTGACGTCCTTAACGCGTACCGACGGCTGGATAGCTGTAATCCCTGTTCTACTAAATTGGAAGCTGACGAAAGCTTATGCCTGTCGAATTAGGTTACATGAATAAATCTATTATTAAAAACAAAAAAATATCTACGGAGTATCCAATCGCAAACAAGCAAACCCCATGCATTCACAGCCTCAGCTTGAAATTCCATTTATCCATCGCCAGTGCAACACCAGTCAAGACCGCCGCATACCCAACCAACACCGCCATTGCCGTCCCCTTGCTGGCATCCAGAGTGTTCACCCCCATATTTACCGCGCCCGTAAGCAGGTTGGCAACCAAGAAAATAGCCAAGCCGTTCTTATTAAATGCGCGCATGATCCTGCTCGTAGCAAGGCCACTCCGTTCTTCTTCGCTTGATTTGTCGGTCGCCTTATGGGCCGACGGGAAGAACAACGTCTCAATGAGACAGAAGAGGAATAACTGTCCGTTGTTGAAAGCCGTAACCCAAAGGACATACGGCATATTGGCCAGCCGTCTGGAAACAGGGATACCAGCTCCGAAACCAAACACGTGGAGCGAATTGAGGGCGAATAATACCGTCCAAATCCCAGTCCAGATCGCCATGCGGATAAGAAGGGCTTTTCGCGCCTGATGGGGTGTCTTGGAGGCGGAGGTTTCTCGAGGCATCACTTTCATCCCGGTCGCGCGCCCCGAGAGGAAAATGGCCAGGTATCCTAGAAGTGAGAAAATGCCTTCACGATTCTTCGAGAGCAGGGATGGGCCACGGGGCGATATCAATATGTAGCTCTTTAAACTCGTCGACTCAAGAACAACCTGATATCCTATGGCAATCAACAGGGAGAGAGCTTCGTAGGAAGGAATTATAGCTGTTAGAGAATGGAAAATTTCCACGAATGGTGGGATAAAGGCCAAGGTGAAGAAGAAGTTCCAGTGCACTCCATACTCCGTCACATGTTCCGCATAATCTAATCCCTTCACGCTGTATAATCGGATGAGCCCTAGTACAAAGAGCGGGATCGCATGTCGTGCCGACCCGAGAATTCTTTTAGGGAGCGATCGGCCACTCGAGGCCCCAAAAAGTTGCTCCTTCACGACTGACCGGGCAGACACAAGACCCCCAGAGAAGACAAAGGATCCAACGCCCATGTCCATCAGGGATGTACCCCAATTTTCCACCTTTGCAAATCGACGGGGGAATATACGAAAATCTACCGCAAGAATAGCCATACATGTCACAATCATCATCGCTCCGCGGTATGTGGTGAGGAATGGGCGGAGGGGGATAGGATCAAGCGCATTCGATGACTTTTTCGCGCTTTTCCCAGCGTCATCTTGAGGTTTTAAACTCTCTGGTGGGGGCTTCGCTTTTTGTACCGTCTGCCGCTTTGGTCCCAGTAATATCAGAATGGCGGGGGATATGAGGAGGATATTGAGGAGGAGCGGGGTGGAGGAGTAGAGAGTGGTTGCGAAGAGAATTGCGACGACATTTAGAAGGAAATCGGCAACCAGAGGTGCGATTCCATATGGCGAAAAGAAGGACTTGCGGGATTGGAGGGCGGACCAAAGAAGTAATGCGGCCTGGGTGGTGGTTAATGTCAGCTTTTCGTTCTATATCGTGGGCCCGGGCTATGCGGAGGAGAGGAAGGGTGGTCAAGCGCAATTCAAACTCACCGGTGCCACAAGCGTTACAGAATTGATTTCCAATATGTCTCCACCAGATAAATTGGATACGAACGCTTCCTTTCGCTCTTTATAGCTCTGCACCTTTGCCATGACGCTGTCTGATCGTCGCGATCAGTCGACATAAAACTTCTGGGATATGTATTCTCAAAACGGCGGCAATAAACCTGCAATTGACGGGGATGTTGTTATTTCTCAGGGCATGTAGTCCATATTCATATAATCCACGGCAAATCACAACGAATGGTGGTGAGGGGAAATGCCACGTTGAAGCAACAAAAAGGACACGATGCCGGACACCAAACCATGGATGACGATGTTTTCTCTCCAGATTCCATGCCAAGCCCGCCAACAAAAGGCCAAAGCTCAAGCTTGGTGACAAATATCAACTTTTCGTATTTTCTTATCCTCCCAACTTTATTACTCGCGGATCAAATACAAATTCCCTAGATCCAATTGCAATTAGAATATTTGTGCATGGTGAAACTGTTATGCTGATTTCTATTCATAAGTTCATGTCAAAATATTCCCAGTGACCCTACTCCTAGTTAGTATGATTCGGCATGGTCACTTGTATAAATGAACCAATTGAAGCAACACAATAAAAATAATTTCAATACCCCCATTTGTCCATACAAGATGAGTGTGAATAACTTATTACAATGAAGACCATGTAAAAAGGGAGAGTGGAGACGGGAAAACACCAGGAGAGGGGTGAGGAGTATATAGACACAGAGAATCAGATCAAACAAATAGAGCAAAATGGAATTTAATTCAATAAACAGATTTCTGTAGTGAGTGACAAGATATACATCAACCTAAGAAAAAAAAATCAAGGTGAAAAGGGAATGGGCTGTCTCCAAATCTATCCTTGCTGCTTGTTTCTTACACTTCTAGCCTTGAATTGGTGTTGGTCCATGCGAAATTGGAATGCCATCTCTGTTTATTGTTCAAAATTATGTATGCAACAGGTTAGCTATTACCCATTGGAATGAATAGGGAGGGCGGGAGGAGGAAATAACTTCTGAATCTTGAATTCTCCTCGCTGCGTTATTCCTGCCTGGGTAAACTGTGCTAGATATGCGCTTTGGGATGGTGACGTATGTCTTTTTGATCTATATATCGAGGTCGCTTTCTGGAGTCGTAGGAAGAATATATTAGTGGAGTATTAAACGACAACTAGTTTGCTTGCTTGCGAAGTCACCGAATCACGCAGGAGCACAGAACCAGGCGCACGGCGTGAAGCTATGTCCACCACATTATTCTGAGCGTTCAATGGACGATGACAAAGCGCGATGGGTTCTGCTTCTGGGTAGGTCGCTTGGGGAGTAGCTCCTCTGTTCGGTGGCCAGGAGAGAGGATTGAAGGCTCCGGCTTCTGCCACGAGATGCTATGAGGTCAATCAAACGCGCGAGGGAAACACACTTCCTAACTTCGCATGAGCTGAGTTATAACGACTAGACGGCTAGAGCTCTCGTCGAGTCCGATGGATTGGATGATATGAGATGCCTTGGGGGAAAATCGAAGGCAAGCATGTGCTCGTTGGGACGTGATACGTATATGTATAGATGAGAAGAATATATCCACGCGCGAAATATGGACAAAGGTAAGTAATCCTGAAGGGGAAGCTTATGCGCAAAACATGAAAAGTGGTAGAAATGAAATATGGTTTACGATTAAGGGCCACGGAGCGCATTATATATGTCATAACGCCCAACATGTTGACCATTCTCATGGAGATAGAAAACACCAAGATTATATAGCCGCGCATCCAGTCCAATACACGAAGAATCAGGCTTGGTTTTAAGAGGTCAAAGCCGATGATTAATCAAATCAGGGAAAACTCTGAAATGAGTTTGAAATAGGAGGGCCCTGTGTGCTACTGCAGTTAGAAACAAGCGCAAGTAGTGTGAAAGGGGATATCATCATAAAGATATCTCTTATAATATGGTGCTGGCACCGTCATCTAAAGCTGCATTCACAAATTTCAGGCGTGGAAATCCATCCCTTAGTAAGGTAGTGCAGCTGGAGGGAGGGGATCTAAGTGGCTTGAATATTCCAGTTGAAAAATCGTGAACTGAGTCCGCTCGAAATATAGACAATATACTCCCTGGATAGAAGCAGAGAGTATTGTTGTCCAAAGGAAATATCATCCCCTACTCATTAACAGCCTTGGAATCCCGCATCAACGCCTCGTTAAGCTCGCAGTGGATGCTTGGAAGTTGAGTTTGGCTGGACGACGTGGAACCAGGCACCTGGGCAAGTGGCAGTGGGAGAAGATTCAGGAGAAACTTGATTTTAGGGAAGCCATATGGGTGAAATAGACACCAGACAACATGAATAACGGTCTCTAAACAACGCTTTAATCCTGCTGTCAAAGAAAACGTGTCGATATCGAAAGCAACTGGCGGTAAGCAGATGTTGGCGGCGGCAGGGGCCAATTTGATATCTCAGGGGGCGCTAAGGCAAATGCGGCGTAGCCCCACTTACTAAGCAAAGCCACTCCCCGGCCAATGAGGCAACCTTGGCTTCCAGGATCCCACCGCTTGATTGAAGCTGGCACAACCTCACCAATATACCAAGGGCCTGTTCAGTGCAAAGAACGGTTTTTCCATCCAGAGTGGGTCGTAATCTCGTACACACTATATTGGCGTGTAATAGCGTAGATTTTTGCCTCCGCCAGCACTATACCATATTAATATTAGCGTTTGGGGTTAAAAACCGCGTCATGATGGGAAGAATTCAATCAACCTCATCTATTTCATCGATTTCACGCGTTAAAAACAGGAAAACATGGCAGATCTTCAATATATCCTATCCAGCCATGGTATGGAATCCAATGAAGCCCAACCCGCCCTATATTCAACCAATGAAACACCAAATACAACGAATACACCACTCACCGACTCGTCAATTCCTATACCAGCGTTGGACTGGCCTCCGTCAGATGACGATGCCCTGGCCGTGACTGCCCCGCCCGCGCAGTCAACGCAGTCAACGCAGTCAACGCAGTCAACGCAGCCTGCAACCTCCGGTCGTCGTATTACATGGCGGGAGCCAATGGAAGAAGCCCTATTGGATGCCCTGTTGGTAGCACAGCGTGAGGGGTTTGCAACGGATAGTGGCGGCTTCAAAGCAGGCGGGTGGACCCCGGCGGTGAACGCTGTACGGCGCGTATCTTCAGTTGATGTGGACAGAGGCCAACTTGAAAACCGGTATAGGCGTATGAAGATAGGCTGGCAGCTATGGAACAAACATAAAAGTCAAATATCTGGGTGGTCATTCGATACGGTGAGGGGAACGTTCATCAACGACCCTGAGGTTATGGACGAATATTTTGAAAAACACCCTAAGATGGAGAAGTTCCGTCACCGCGGGCTTCCACACGCCAGCAAGCTTGAACAACTGCTTGAGGGAAGGCTTGCAACGGGGGAATTTGGAACCAGTTTTCGTGATGTTCAACGACGGATATACAGGGTTGATGGGGAAGAATTCGACAGTGAGCCTGCAGATTCCAGTGCAATCATGTCTTCCTCTCCAGCTTCATCACTGGCTGCCCCCCAATCTTCGCCGCTGGCGCTGAGAAAGCGGTTGTCAATGGCGTCTCTTCCAAAGGCAAAACGTGTTCAGGGGGGGAATCTGGCAGCGAGTATTGCCAGCCTAGGCGATAAATTGGTGGAATCTGCAAAGGTTAGTCGAAAGGATACGGATACGGAGCATGCAGTGGATATGTTCCTTCAGGAGCTGCCAGAGCTGCTTCCTGCTCAGTGGAAGGTTGGTGAAGGGGATGATGCCTGCATACCTTATGCCCGCTACGCTCCGGCTCTGAAGGCCTTACGCAATCCAGGAAACGCTCGTGTCTATCTAGGACTGTTGGAACACCGTCCTAAACAGGATAGAATCGATTGGGTAATGGAACACCTTGATTATGACACAAATAATCCATATAATTGAGGAAGCAGAGCGGTGGGTGAGGGTGGTTAAGGTGGGAGGAACTGGGTGAGAGCGGGCGGGCGCGGTGGATGAGTGCGGTAGATGACGTGTTCGGTTAATTAAGCGAGCTCTGAGTGTTTTTTGTGCGTGTCAAATAGATGTCTTTTAATAAAAGTTCTTTGTGTTCTGACCTACTTCCTGCTTATTAAATTACAAAGGGGTAATATATTGCTGTTTTGGTGGTATAAAGTACCATCTTGTATTTTTGTGGCCAATCAGGTCACTGGATTCAGACTTGGCAACCTAACCTCCTCACACAAAAAGTGGTGATGTTTCATTACACATGAATTTCATTGTTTCTGTAATTTAACCAAAATTTCACTATGTTTTCCACCACTCCTTTGTTTTTATATATATATATTTTGGACGTCAACCCGACAAAGGGTCAAAATACTCAAAAAACTCGCTAAGTCCCACGCCCAACGCCTACGCCTGCTACCTCTGCGCCTGCACCTGCTCCCTCCTTACCTCAACGTACGCCTTATACGCCTCCCACATTTGATTCGCGATCTCATCCCTTTTCTGAATCATATATTCCCTTGCCGGATTCCCTGACGGCTCCTCACGGTATTCTCTAGGTGGTTGGGGAAGATTTGACGCCTCATCATCATCCTGTACGTCTTCATCCATTTCCTCATGCAGATTCATGAAGTTATGAAGGGCTACTAACGCATATACCAGGTCAATCTGTGTCCTCTTGGTAAATCCATCCCTCGCGCGGTCATATATACGGAATCGACGTTTAAATATGCCAAACACTCGTTCAACTGCACCCCGGAGACTCGCATGTCGGAGATTGAAGAGTTCTTTTGCATTTGAAGGCCTCTTATCGGCCTCAGCCCACTCCTTTAGGTGATATCGCACGCCGGAATACGGGGACAGTATCGATCGATTCCTCTGTGGATATCCAGCATCTGCAAGAAAATAACAGCTGGGTGGTGCAGCAAAATCGTCCTTTTCCTCAGCAACACCAAGCACCCGAGAGTCATGACAAGATCCTTCCATTCCTGCGTATATATACGTGAAATTGAGTTTGAAATCGCACGCAGCAAGTACGTTCTGTGAGATCCATCCCTTTCGATTCCGCCACGCTGACTGCTCTGCCTGAGGTATCGAGATAGCTAGATGAGTTCCGTCTAACGCGCCTATAGCACCTTTAAAGAACGGCCAACGCGTTGGATCCTGACCCAGTGCTTTCTCACTATATTCCTCCCCAGGTATATGAACAACATGTCCATATAAGATACACAGAGCATCAAGAACTTCGTGAAACACACTAATAAAACTGGTTAGTATTTCACTGCGTGATTTAATGGCTATTATACTGAACTGACGTTGAGATAGTGGCAATTGAATGTTGGAACATCTCCGCAGCGTTACGGTAGGAGACCCCCTGAGTGACGACGTATAGAAATATTAACACCTTCTGTTCGATGCTTATAGTGTTTAATTCGCCAGATTCAGTGAGATCCGTGTTCAATCTGAGCCATTCAATGAGCTCCAACACCGTATCTAATGACATTCTCGTCATATTCTTAACGCGCCCGCCGTGGCTATTTCGATCGAGCAGGGCCGCCGTGAATTGAACACCGCGGAAGTGGTCTGTATACATGCTCCGAAGACCCGTTGGGACGTACTGTGTGGCTAGGGCCACTACAATGGTGATTATCTCCCTTACTAACTGTTGATCTACCCATTCCACCTCGTCCTCATGTCGTCGGTCGATGCTCTCGTCGTCGCTGGCCATGGTGTGCTCCGGATCCGGGGGGGGTTGGGTGGGGTGAGGGTGACACGAAAAAAGGGCGAAATATTACGAGAACGTTAACGGCGCGGCGAAAACTCGCCCAAGGGCATTGTTATTTCTCATTATCATAAAACTCCGCTAACCTTTCCTATATAGGCAAGATATCATCGCTTTTTACGCTATCACACGCCGCCGAAGTTTAAAATCGTCATCTTACGTTCTCCAATGTCATAAATTACAAAGAACGGCCGCTGCACTGAACACTCGTCCTTTTTCGTCATTAATAGTGGGGCGAATTCGGTTTTCGGAGGACTAGCGGGCGTTTTTCGTTCTCAGAGGACGAAAAAGAACGAAAAACGGCCTCGTACTGAACAGGCCCCAAGATAGCCGCCCTCGGCTGATCTATTTATATCTTCTCTTTCACGACAATCCTCAGGATCGGGGGTGAAGGGGGGATAGGTTTACTTTCTCTTCGCTTGCCAAAAAGAACCCCGCGCTAATAATAGTACATAGGAAAAGAGATTATGTTTCCCTAGAAACTGGCTGAGCCCTCGCCGAGTAATTAGCTGTTCGGGGACTAAAAATGCGAAGTATCTTGCGCAATTTCCGCTGATGCACGAAGCTGGTTTTAGACAATCGGGTGGAGAGAAAACGGGAATCCCGACGGTGCCAGTGGGCGCCAGGCGCCGATGTCCCCACCAGATATCAGGGGGATTGAATGATATCAGCCTGTGTGTGATGTGAAAGAAAATGTACGAGGGGCTTCCGCAAACCCGGTTTTTATCATTCTTGTCAGCCTCACAGATTCGAGCAAAAGTTAAGGTCGGTGAGGAAAGAGAAGTTTCAATTCTAACTAACCAGCCGCAGTTTTGATCGCGCATCATCACCATTTTCAGCACCCAAACAGGATTTAACTACTATCCAACCAACTCTTCAATCGCTATATATTAACATCTCAAATGGAATTGAGGGGTTCATTCGCCCCCATAACCAAAAATTGCGTAGATAAACGGTGGACCGAGAATCATCATCTGCGCAGCATGATAATTCCCCACAGCTCTGCACAACACCCCCGCCCTATCTTTGCTTCCCCTGGCTTCAGGCCGTTCCAGGCCCGACCAATGCCCGCCAAAAAAAAAGATGCGCCCGAAAAGACTAGAAAACACATCCCAAAAAAAGAAAGAAAAAGAAAAGGACACCACACACACAAAAAAAAAAGGCGAAAAGACGCGTTACAGCCCTGGATCCAACCATTATTCCTGCAGCTAAAGCCCAATCAGCATCGTCCATTCGCAACCCCCCTGGCTCGCAAGGGGGAAGAAGCACACATACGAATTCGGAAAAATTGCAAATCATCCAGCATGCTTTCGGTAGCTAGCCCTTTGAGAACCCCTTAAAGGCGCCTCGACGTCCTAATTCTCCCCTCCCCTCCCCTTTATCCTCTGAGCTAGATAATAATATACTTTCATCCACGCGCTCCCCTCCTCCATATTGCTCCTGGCAAGCATCAATCTCTCGTCTATTATCCACGCAAATCGAAGCTAGACACAGCTTCCTTGAAAAAGCTTGTCTTGGGTTGCTTCCCTGTCACCTCTCTCAATATCTGATAATAAAAGTCCAGTCACACAGAAATTTTCCGAAAGACAAGCTATAAGCGCTTTTATCTACTGCATATATCCCATTAGTTGATATTATTTCTTTCTTTCTTTCCCCTCTTTTTTCCATATATATCTTTACCTTCGCTCCCGAAAGGACCCGTCAAACCAAACCCACCATTCCTTCAACCTCAATACACACTCGCACTGCTCGAGGGGGAACCTAGAGAACAAAAAAGAAAACGCCAACTTCTCCTCCCTATACCCCGTACAAAGCACGCCAACCCGCAAACACGCCGCCCGCCAAAAAAAAAAAAAAGAAAAAAGGCAAGAAAGAAAGGAGAAACCCCCACCAATGAACGCCATCCAGCTCCTCTTCATCGGCCTAGGCGCCTGGTCCTGCCTCGTCGGCTTCCTCGTCCTCGGCATGTGTCGCCAAAAGTACATGAAGCGGAACAGCAGCACGCCTGGCAGACGTGCGCAGGAGCTCACGGCCGCTTCGTCGACGGCTACGGCCGCTGCGGCAGCGAAGGCGGCGGGGGCGCCGAAGAAGGCGTGAGATTGAATGGGTGAGGGAGTTGACCTTTTTTTCTTCTTTTTTTTCTTCTTCGTTTGTTGGGTTGGGTTGGGTTGGGTTTGTGATGTCAAGGGATGGGATGGGATGGGACGGGATGGCAAGAAATAGGTAGGAATTTTTTTTCCTTCCCTCTTGGTTGATAATTGAAGAAATCCCCGTTCTCCTATTTAACTTCCTTGATTAAATGTTATCGCAAAACATTCTAACCACAACCAACCAGGCAAACTTTTAAACCGAACCGACACCACCCCCGGGCCGAGCCCGCTCTGAACCATGGATGGAGTCCGCAGCACAGTTGCACTTTCCGGTTCGCTGAGGGGAGGGAGGGAGAACCCGAACGGACCACCCATTGTTCTGAAGTCAGTTAAAAGTCGGATTGAGCAAACCATGGTATTCTGGAACCTAGAAGCTTAACGCATGCAGGAGGGGGGGGGCTGTGTGGCCCGTGGGCAACGTTTGATCTACGCTGTTTATCTATATATGTATTGATGGGATGATATTATGACTTTTTTTTTGCGCATTTTTTATTTTTGTTTGTATTTTTCCTTTTTTTTGTGTTCTTTTCTCTTTCTTCTCTTTCTTCTTGCTTTTTTTTTTTTCTCCCCTCCGTTTCAAAGAAGGGATGGAGCATTTTTCTGTTCCCCCTTATATATATCAAATTTCTCTTTCTTTTTCTTCTCTCCTTTCTCCTTGCGCTTGACAACTTGTACATCGTTGAAGAAATGCAGAGAATCGCATAGTGTGTTGAAGATATTTCCCATCTAACTACTTCTCGACGTCCATTAGAGCAATGGGAGACAGAGAGAAAAACCAATTCATTCAAATTTTATTGCTAAAATTATCCTTGTTTGTCTGAGTCACATGCTCTTCTTTTCTCTTCTTTTCTTTTCCGTCCTTTCACCGGAGAAAAGCAAATTAAATGAATAAGTCGTGCCCATGCAGAGAGTTGAAGAGCACTTATCTGACTACTTACCCCCCTAACCCATCTCTCAACATTCAAACTACTGTATTAACAATGGAACAAGGACAATATCATTGATATCCAATTTCTTGATATTTTTTTTCCCTGCCTCTTCTTCACTCCTTCTATCTATATTCATTTCATACTAATACAAAGCAGTCTTCATATATATATAAACCCCGCAAAATCAAACCCGACCCAACCCAAAGAGTCAAAAAAAAAATGAGAAAAAGAGAAAAACCCCCGAAACACTTTTTTTTTTCAATTTGTATTTCACTGGGTATACTGCTTCTGCAAATTCTTCGCAATAGTCTGCAGCTGGATATTACTCGTGCCCTCATAAATCGCACCAATCTTGCTATCTCTAAACATCTTCTCCGCAATCCCTTCACGGACGAATCCCATACCGCCCATCCACTCAACCGCGGCGCCGGAGACGCGGCCCGCAACCTGTGAGGCGTACAGCTTGGCCATGGCGGCGTCCTGGACGAAATCCTGGCCGGCCTCCTTCTTGCGCGCGGCGTTGAAGACGAGGGCACGCGCGGCGGCGATTTCGGTGTAGGCTTGCGCGACTTGGTGTTGCATGCCTTGGAATTCACCGATGAGTTGGCCGAATTGGCGGCGGTCGTTCCAGATGTATCTGTTTTGTTACGTGTTGGTTAGTAGGGGAGAGGGGAGGGGGAGCTCAGATGAGAGGGAGGGTAACATACTTGGCGGCGTTCTCCCAGGCCCCGAGAGCGAGCCCGGTCATTTGGGCGGCAATACCAATGCGGCCCTCGTTCAACAGGCCAATGGCGTACTTGTATCCATGGCCCTCCTCGCCCAGGAGGTTCTCCTTGGGGATCTCGACATCGTCGAAATTGAGGACGCAAGTGCTGGAAGCGCGGATACCGAGCTTCTTCTCCTTCTTCGCGATGCTGAATCCGGGAGTACCCTTCTCAACAATAAACGCGGTGATGCCCTTGTAGCCCTTGCTGGGATCGAGGTTCGCGAACACAATGAAGAATCCAGCCTCCATCGAGTTGGTAATCCACATCTTCGAGCCATTGATCTTATATCCGTGCTCGGTTTTCACGGCCTTGGTCTGGAGCGCAAAGGCATCTGACCCGGAAACGGGCTCCGACAGACAGAAGGATCCAACGGTGTTGGTGGCGAGCTTGGGCAGCCATTTCCGCTTGCCCTCGGCATCGGCCCATTTGAGAATCGCAGTGTTAACGAGGGTATTGTGGACGTCAACCATGACAGAGACGCTGGGATCGACACGGGCCAGCTCTTCAATTCCGACAATTGCAGATGTGAAGTTCATGCCCGCTCCGCCGTACTCTTCGGGAATCTCGACGCTCATCAATCCCTGCTCGAACAGCTGCTCGACAACGGTGGGGTCCATGGTTTCCGCCTCGTCCATCTCCCGAACCTTGGGGCCGATTTGTTCCTGTGCGAACTTGGATACGGACTCAGCCATCATCGACTCGGTCTCGGAGAAGTGAGTGATTGGAGTTGGGGTGAGGGAGGTAATGTCAACATCGCGGCGGCTGGGGGTGGCGGAGAACGAGCGGGCGCTGGAGGATGGTTACAAGACATGTCAGGTTCATTTCAAAGCAAATATCTTTGCTGATAGGTTTCCGGAGAGGAATTCAACAAGTAGAATCCATACCATTGCAACGTCCGCGACGGCACAGTCTTTCTAGCAGAGGAGAGAATCGAAGAAGCGGGCTTGCTGGAAAGCGGCCGCAGAACTCGGGCAACCGACGCCATTGTTTAGAACAGCACAGACGGTGGCTAGCAGGCTTGAACAGCGGCAATTGAGCAATCCGAGGTAAGGCAGGGTATCCCGAGACGAGAGAGAGAGAGACAGACAGCGAGAGAAGCCGGAGATGGCGGTGGGAGGACGGGGAGATTTCGGACAGCATGTGGATGGAGGCTCAACATTGGACCTCGGCTAGTCGCGGGCGGGAGGATGTAGGTCACCTGACTGCTTCTTGGCGCCAAGACTGGATTCAACGTCCGCTGCTGCCCACCTTACCATAAACAACTTGAACATCTAAAGGAGAGGAATTATCCGCTCTCTTGCCCTTGCAGCTGGTTTGTTGAATTTCTATTACCAGCTACAAAATCATGTTCGCCAGCAAGGGAAATATCACAAGGGAGCTGTTTGCTAAAACATTGACCATCGTTGCATCAACAGCCATGATTGCTAACCGACCATTGTTGATATTTACGGTTGATTGCTGCAACCGTAACCCTATCCTTGATCCTGAAATAAGCCGGATTTGGAGAATACCGGCCTGTCTTGCCAGTCAATGGGGGTAGATACTGGACACAAGGGTTACCTATACCCAATCTACCACTGTGGCAGCCTCACGTCTCGATATCAGCAAACAATCTATCCTAGCCGCCCAACTCATGTTCCTTTGTTTGGCTTTGGCGTCGAGGTATCATCAAAGGGTGTCAGTAGGACAGGAGCGGGAGCATGCTGATTGTGCGGATTAGAAGCATAAGAACAAGGTGAAGTTCTATCTATAAAAGGAGCCACGATTCCCTTACATCCCGCTTTCAACGAGTAGAGCGTTTGTTTTCAACTCTAACCCACCGAGGTATATTGTATCATATCTACCCCTTCCTGCGTTGCAGCCTGCTCAACTTGGCTTAAAAACAATAATGGCAGCCAAAACTTTCACCCTCCTCGCGCTGGCCGGACTCACTTTTTCTCTCGCTATACGTCAAACCGTATCCTGTGGAAAAGGCATGTTGCAGTCATGCTGCCGTTTCAGTCTGAATGGCTATGACTGCCTCTCAAGTATGCTTCCCTTCTATCTTTTTCAACTGGAGGATAATAGAAAGAAATTCCAGTAAATCTAACTTCCGGTTCAGGCCCGTCGACAAATTGTTTTGGGGGCACTGCTGCGTGCTGCTTCTTGAACCAATACGTGAGTTTCCATCTAATGAGCAAGAGAATGCTTTGCTGTCTGACAGGAGGCTGGATCAGGGTTATATCGACCTTGGAGCTCTCTGTGTGCCCATCCTTGGCGAAGGGGTTATTCCAGAGCCGCCGGTGTCTGATGACAGTGCATGACACTGTAGATAGGTTCAACAAGAAATGGGAGAGCAGAGAGGAAACTAGGTCATTTCAGGGAGTTAAAAAGACTGTGTGAGAGTGAGAGGACTTGTTTAAACACCTGGAAAACAATCAAACATGGTTTCTGACTTTGGTGCTGTCCCCTGTTTTAGGCCATCACTGGCCATTTATCAATGATACTCTATCGCTAGTATCAAGAGGCCAGATTTGCTCCAATCCAAGATGTGATGCAGTAAATGAAACCAGGGTTTCTGTTAGATTTGGAATTGATTCATGGACGTATGGAGAGCACTGTAGAATACTGTCAGAATATTGGACAGCAGTTGACACCAGCCACAGCAAGCGTGGCGCAGAGCTGATGACATCATGCGCCAAGGATGCAGCGCCAAGGCCATTTAACGCTGGGTGAATGCACGCTTTGCCAAATATAGCATGCAGGACCCACACTGGACGCGCCAAGCCCCACAGCGAACCCCTCGTCTTTGTCGCTGTGGCTGACCCCCCGCTCTATTTATTCTCCTCCACCACACCCCCCGTGCACCTATCTTGAGACAGCAACGAGCACGCGCCTGTATTCCTGACTCTTTGGCCTTGTCATCTCCGTCTGGACGGTCTCTTCTCGTTTCCTTGGATCCGTCAGTGTTGCTGCTTGCATTCAGATTCCGCTCAGCACTCATCGACGGCCCCTTGCTGATACCCCTGCCAGGATACGAGATAAACTCACCCTAGCACGATCAACCAAGGCTCGTCACCCGGCAAATCATCGCGCCGCTGATTCTTTATCTCTATTCAGTTCTAACATCTCAAAGCATTAGGCATCTTCACCCCGCCAATACCTCTAGAATGTCCCGCGGTCCCAACGACCCTCGCCTGTTCTTCAGCATCGACAACATACGCGCGTTCCACATCCAGAATGGCGAAGAATCAGAGCTCACCGCCTCGGGACCCCAGACCCTCTCCCTTCTGATGGTTCCCACGGCATGTCCGCCCTTGAACCCGAACAATGCTGGCTTTACAGAGCAGACACCGGAAGATGACTTCTATCTTCACCTTCACCTCCCTCCCGAGTTAGATCTACCCCTCCCCGCCACGACCCAGATATACCACCAGCCGCCTGATAGCTATCTCATTCCGCGATGGGACATGGGACCGGACTCTGGGGCATTTACCAGAATCCAATTCCCCAAGATTGGCCATGGCCCTGGTAGAGTCTCCCAAGAGGATGTGGACACCTTTGAGACCATCCTGGCCCAATGCACTGCGTTCCTTGAACGATCTCCTCCTCCGAAACACGGTACCTATAACCCCTCAACTTTTGCGCCCGGAGAAGGCTATGTTGGAATCGGAAGCAGTGGGAATAAAAAGGCAGACATGGCGAAGCGCCAGTCTGGGCAGATCGTGCTTATTGATGAAGAGAATGGAAGCGTTGTTGGCGAGTTGACGGAGGGCTTTAATGTCGTGGAATCAACAGATGTGAAGCCCGGCTCAAAGAGTATGTATGATGCCCTCCTGTTTGACAGGCAAACAACTAACCATGGCCGTGATAGACCCCGTTGAAATCCAACTACCTTCCGAAGGAAATCAAATCAGCGTCAACAACGTCTCTGACGAATACCTCCAAACAGCCCGCCACCCCGCCTACTCAAAATCAACCATCGTCCAAACCTCCGCAACCGCCTCCCGCCTCTTCGTCGCCGGTACCTCCTACATCGGCAAATCCCTCCAATCCGGCGCCTCCACCTTCACCCAAAAGACCAAACCCAGCGCCAAACCCATGACCTTCACGCCTGCCACGCAAGCCCGAATCCGCCGCATAAACACCTTCTCCGGCAACGCGGCCGGCATCTCCTCCAAAACCGTCGGCCAGATAACCAAATACGCCCAAAACTTCGGCGCCTCCATGGCAGGCAAAAAGGACCTCGAGCACCGGCCCAAGGGCTACGACGAAAACGGCAACCCAATCTACAACTACAAGCCAGGCATCCTTAACAAATCGCTCATCGCCTTCTCCACCATCGCCGACGGCATCGACCAAGGCGCCCGCAACCTCCTCCAATCCGGCTCCGCCGCCGCCAGCACCGTCATCGGCCACCGCTACGGCGAAGAAGCAGGCCACGTCACCGCCCAGCTGGCCGGCGGCGTCAAAAATGTCGGCCTGGTATATATCGACGCCGCGGGCGTGTCGCGCAAGGCTGTGATCAAATCTGTTGCGAAGGGGATGGTTGTGGGCCGTATGAAGGATGGCCAGCAGGTTGTTGTGGGCGGGGATGCGCCGTCGTCTCTGCCGCCGCATCAGCAGCAGCAGCAGCCTCCTCCACACTTTGGCAGGTCCACGAGTAGTCAGGGTCTTTCAGGATTAGCGCCGCCGCATTTGCCACGGCGCCCGTCGCCATCGCCGACGCCGCCGCCGGCGTATGGGGCGCAGAGTGGAAGGTCACTGGGGGGCACGCCGATGAGGGGGGCGGGGGCGGGCGGGAAAGGGGGGGATACGTTTTATTAGTTAAGGGGGTTGGTGTTGATGTAAAGACGAGACGGCCATTTCTTTTTTTCCTTGCTATTTTCAATTTTTTTGTGCCAACTATTTAATTCTTTTAGGTAAATGGTTTTTCTTGCCCCTCCTCCTTGTCTTTTTTCTTTTTCACGGCGTTTGTAACGTTCATGTATTCTCTTTCTCTTTCTTTTTCCCCCGCTATCTGGTTGATTTGCTTAAATGTACGGTAGTTAACTACTTCTCTGGCTATGGATATTTATTGGCATTTTCGTTCCGTGAAACTAACTAACTACCAAACTAAACCACCTTAGTTGACTTACCTCCCTTTTCCCGGATCTACAGGCCGGGTCAGGTAGTTATGAGGTAGCTACTCTGTGGGATGGATCTTGTTGATTGCCAACTATGTGTATATATATCTATTATGACTACTCCTTTCCAACCTTTCTTTCTTCTCTATCTCCTCTCCCCTCCTCCCCTCTCCTCTCCTCTCCTCTCCTCGCCATACATACCATTGGAAGGCTTCTTACATAACTGACATAGGGCGGGGCCTTCTTGTGTATATGTATGCCTATATACTGGGGTATATAGAGCATATATAGTTCTAGCATGTATATAGGTAATCGGATGGTTAGCTAGGTAGTAGTTAGGAGACCGCCATGTAGTGAGCTGGAACATGATAGATGATTAGTAGTATGGATTACATACACCCCCTACCCGAATGTCTAGAAGCCTGGTGTCTGGGGAGTAGAGTTAAAGTTTCGCTTTTGACTACCATTTTCCACCCAAGTAGGTAGTTTCCGTCTATCATCACGAGCTTGAAGAATGTCCTGAGCTATTTTTGGTAACTAGCTAGCTAGCAAGTTGCAACTCAATTTGGTCAATTTAGTTTCGTCTGGATTGAGTGAGTTAACTAACTTACTAGTTAATCATCCATGGGTTGATGGGATTTATGCTTATTTTGACTGTCTTGTTGCATAAGCTCGGCGTTGTCTTGTCTTCCACGGTTGGAATCTGCAGATACCAATGGCGTGTGCTTTGTGGACAATTTGATATGTCTTGTGCGGTAGTTGTGTATATATTTTATGTATCCCCAGTGAAGGGGGGGAGCATGCACTCCATGTCTCTGGCTGGACAATCGCTCTCTCAGAGAAGTACTAGTAACAAGCGGTCAGGCTGGATGGAACTCTAAACCATGGCACCAGCAGCAGCGGGAGTGGATGCCTTGAACTGCTGTGCCACCTGCCCCGAAACGGAGATGCTGCCTGGTTTCCAGATGGCTATCGAGCTCTCTGAATTTAAAGTTCTCCTCTGCTGAATCCTGGTGGAGAGCGAAAGGGGGTCGAGATCCCAGGGCAGCCGCGCTACGCCCAGCTGGGGCTAGTGGCAGGCAACCACCCGATCCAGCCTGTCTCTTGTCCAGCAAGAGCGCTGGGAGGCTCTGCTAGCGCGGGCTGGCTGCCTGCCGCCGCTGCTCGAGCTTGAAGCTTCGGAATATTCAAATAGCGGGAGAGCTGCTGCTGCTGAGGGGGGATCTGGCCATCAATTCATTCTGTCAACGCTGCATTCTGTATCTTGTCTCTAGCTGCCATTGTCTGATTTCACGACACAACCCAATTCCATCCCGTTCACAAACACATCCATCATGGAGCTCCCAAGCATCCCTGTCCCGTTGAGCGACTTCGTTCCTTACTTGGACAAGCATAGTCGCGATGAGGTCGTGACCGGTAGTGCATTGGCTCCCTTCAAGGCCTATGAGGCTAGGCTCCGTCAAGTCTTTGCCCAAGAACCTGATAACAAGGTCATCAAGGACCCCCAGGTCAATGTTGTCCCCGTCTACAACGGCCATGAGGGACAGCTGAAAGTGAAGGCAAGGAATCGTGCCGAAGAATCCCCAGCGGAAGCAGAGAAGTATATGATGTCGTTGATTCCAGAGCTACGCAGGAAGAATGCCGTGCCTGCTGTGGTTCCCTCTATCGACGAGTTCAAGGACAATTTCAGGCTCTTTTCCGAGTCCTCGCTCGTTGATCTTGACTGGAGCAATGTGGTTGTGGCTGGGAGTGCGGTCACTACATGTCTCCTGCCAGTTCCCAAGGTGTTCAGGTCGTCGAAGAAGGCCCAGAGGTAACTTATCCTCTTACCCAGATCCATTCTGATGATTTCCGTTGGATCATGTTTCTAAAGCTTCAATGGCAGAGATTACTACCACGACAAGATCGCTCCGTCTTCGGATGTCGATCTGTTTCTCTACGGACTTGACGAGGAGCAAGCCATCGAGAAAATCAAACAGATCGAGAAATGCATCCGCGACAGCATTCTCGACGAAGTTAGCGTATGTATTCGACCCCCCCCCCCCCTTTGAATCATTCTTCTGGACGCACGCTTAAAGCCTATCAGGTTGTTCGAACCAAGAATGCTTTGACGATTGTTTCGAAATACCCTACTCGCCATGTCCAGATTGTGCTTAGGCTCTATAAGAGCGTGTCTGAGATTCTGACGGGTTTCGACGTTGATTGTGCCTGTACAGCCTTCGATGGCTCGCAGGTTTGGGCGAGCCCTCGAGCAATCGCCGCCTTTGTTACCCAGACCAACACCATTGACCTTGACCGGCGCTCTCCTTCGTATGAGAACCGTCTTGCAAAATATGCCCATCGTGGATTCGAGGTGCATTGGTCCGGCTTGGATCGTTCAAAGGTGGATCCAACAATTTTTGAGCGAAAGTTTACTCATATAGTTGGGCTTGCACGGCTGTTGGTTATGGAGAAACTGCCAACCCAGAACAGCAGAGACAACTACATCGAGCAGCGCCGTAGCGACCGAGATAGACCTCCTCCCCGTGGAGAGAGATTTTACTCTAACCGGCGGGCAAATTTAAAGGAGGTCCAACCCGAAGATGTTGCGGAATGGGTGGAGGAAGAAGATGTTTCAAACTACCATACCTTCACCATTCCGTACGGGCCGAAATACACGGCAAAAAAGGTATTACACTTTGAAAAACGAGCAGTGTACCAGGTCATGATATACTAATGTCTCCTACAGATCGAGAAACTGATTTACAAAAAAGATTTGCTCCTGAATGCGGAATGGAACAAGCCGAAGGATCGGACAGTGGACCTCCACAGACACCCGGCCTTTTTCGGCACTGTGAAGGATGTCATTGAGGATTGCTGTGGCTACTGCCCATCTCCTCGAACGGAAGAGGAGACCACTATCCTCGAGGAAGAGGGTAAGAAATTTGTGTCGGGCAAGGTGCAATTTATGAAGAATGATCCGGGAAGGCAGACCATTGGAAGCTTTAACCCAATCACAGATTCAGACTGGACTGAACTTGCTTATATCGGTGACACAGCGGCCCTCTGCCAGGCGATTGTGGATGGGGATCTTGCTCGTGTTCAAAGTTGCTGTTCCCGGGAGGGCTTCGATGTGGACGAACGCGATCATACTGGACGAATGCCGCTTCACTTGGCGATAATGTGTGGAACCCCGGAAATTGTGCGGTGTCTCGTCAGCCATGGAGCACGTCTCGTCAGCCGCGTTGCGGGCGGTTTTACTGCTCTTCACCTTGCCGCAGCCCGTGGGGATGTGGAAATCTTGCGTGCTATTCTTAGGAAGAGTGAAGCAAACCAGGTCGAGTACTTGGAGAAGTCAGCCAAAAAGACGGTAAATGCAGACATAACCGAGTCAGATCCAGACAGCAACGAATCTGAATCAGATCCCGACGAGGATGACGATATTTCGATTGTGGGAAGCGGAACAACTTCACCATATGCTGCCTCTGAAGGATCCATGGTCATTGTTGATAGTCCTCAATCCCCTGATGAGGATGACGACAAGGAAGATCAACCGAACTTTTATGATGACCTTGGCGTTCTCTCCTGGGATATTCCATTGAGCCCGCTCCACGTGGCTATACTGAACGGCCATATCGACATTATTGACGCCCTAGCTACCGAGTTTGGCGTTGACGTTAGTCAAGCTTTCGTGGAGAAACCACAGTATGGCTCCCCCACGGTTATCTTTTCCGTGCTTCTCGCCGCCCACCACCCCTCGAACAAGTCAAAAGATATCCTGAAATCTCTTTTCGAATTGGGTGCTTCTTCAACGCAAGCCAATATGGAGCACATCACGGCATTCCATTCTCTTGTAATGGCGAGTGAGTCTCGTGTCCTGGATGTGGTATTTGAGCTAGATGGACCTGCTGCACAACTTGCAATAAACCATCCCACTGTCAGTAGCCTTTACGGAACCACTCCCAATTTGCCATTACATACGGCAATCAGATTTAAAAACATCCCGATGATCATGAAGTTATTAGAAAAGGGCGCAAACATGTCGGTATTCACTGAAAAAATGCGTCGATTCTGGGCGCGACGAGGAAAGAAGGACACGAAGCTTGAGCATCATTTGTCTCACCCAATGATCAATGCTGCCGAATCTGCACCCCCTGCTGTGATCAAATATCTCCTGGATGCGGGTGCTGATCCAAACGCAATGACAAAGGCAGCTTACGAACAGATTGATACTCCAAAGAAGTCATATGATACCCCCCGGACTGTTCTTGATACTATTCGCCAGCGAATCGATTTTCTAAAGTCCGTGATTCCGACCCAAGACGACTTTGCCGTTCTACAGGGCACTGAACTAGGGCCCGACGAAGACTACTTGGGCGCTTTGACTGAAGGAAGCTTCCAACATACGTTCGTCAAGAATGAGCTCTCCGTTACCAAATCAGCCCTGAAAGTGGCAAGAGATTGGCCAAAATCCGACGAGATGGTCGAGCGGCAGAAGGGAAACCAGGTGAAGAAGGATTGGGTTGATCGCGAGCTTAGGGAATTAGAGGAGATTGAGAAGAATTTGACAGCTAAGGGTGCCAAAACTTTCGAAGAACTCCACCCCGGTGTTATAAAACCGACCCCCGATCAAGGTACAACGCAGCCAGCCAAAGTCCCTACAGCACCAAAACGAGCCAAAGTTGAAATCAACATCTCCTTCCGCGACGCAGACGTCGGTGATTTAGATACCAAGAAGTATCTTCCGCTGTATGTCCTCCACTTTTCTATTTTCCCCCTCATACTTCCTTCTCCCCTATTATCTTAGTATTTCTCGCAAGTATTATGCGTTTTTAAATCACTAATTGCATATTATAGATTCCAAGCCGCTTGGGAAGGCGATATACAGAAAGTGAAGCTTCTGACAACAGAAACCAAGGCCAGCAACAAATCTCACTCTTCCCTTCAATTAACAGCCGTGGACAAAGTCCGAACGCTCGATCCATTTGCAATTGCTGTAGTTCGTGGTCACTATGATCTTGCTAGGACAATTCTTCGCGACGTGGAAAACCAACAAGTCCAGAAGGATGCCAAAAAGCAAGGGCGTAAAGTATATCAAGTCGTTGTTGATAACGATATTGAAAGCGATGCGGATTCCGAAGGCGAAACAGATACGGATAGCCAGGGGGTTGGTGTGCGCTTTGACGTTGTTGATGAGCAACAAACCATTGACGATGTCCGGGATACTGTTCCTGTTGGCAAATATTCCACTTCTCCTTCGATCCTTCTTGATATGCGCAGGGACCTGTCCATGTTCCACGCCACCCCGAAAAAAGGAAAGACGATGCAGAACCAAAGAAGTGCGGTGAAAAAGGCCTTCGATTCATGGCGCTACTACTCGCAAGCAAGTCTTCTCCCATTGGGCCGTTTGAGTTTTGTGGATCCTCTGCTGACTTTATCCATTAGAATTCCCCTGTTAATCTGAAAGACATGAAGGCATATGATGGCACGGACCTTCTTGATTTTGCTATTGGCCGCAATGACATAGAAATGGTGAAGTTCTTGCTTGATGAGAAAACACGCCTCATTCAACAGAAAACTCCGAAGGAAGATGGAGATGAATCTCCTAATGAGATACATAAATTCGTCACTCTTCACGCGAAAGTATTCCATGTTGCCGCGCACCATGGCTTCATAGAATTATTGGGATATCTCATGTCCAAAACTGGCCTGGAGTTCCCGTTCCAGACACTTATAAAGGAAGCGGGCGTTAAGCCAGAGGTTAAACCCAAGGTATGTGAATGTTGGCTGTATTTCTCTAGCTATATACGCGCGTCATTCTAACGGGCAACAAAGTACTACCGCGGCCTCTCCGTTTATGGCAAGAAACGGGAAGACTGGGCTTCCGAGGACCGCTGGTCATATCGGGACAGAATGCAAGGGCAGATACCTTTGCTTCTGCGTGTCATCCGCTCAGGAAATATCGATTCCATTAAGTGGTTTCTCAGCGACGAGCCACAGAAGAGATACAGAGAATTCCTCCTCGCCAACAAGGACGATTCTCGTCTCGCCCCCCTTTTCAAGTCAGATGATGGCTATGAGAATATATTGACATCCTGGTTGGAAAACAAACGTGAGTTGTGCAAACATTCCCAATTTTGATTATTCGCTCTAACATATTTGCGACAGGTCATCTGGCTCTCCACTGCGCGGTGATGCTTCCGCGAACTGAGAAACTTGGTAACTCGCTGGTTGAATACATTCTCAATAAATTCCCCGATTTGGTAAATGTCAAGAATTCGCAGGGCCTCACACCACTCCACGCCGCATTTGCAGGCCGGAGAATAATGGCCGCCAGAGCACTTGTAGAAGCCGGCGCAGACCAGACTGCCCGGGATGATCAAGGCCGCAACATGCTCCACCATATCTTTATCACTCCAGATAGCAGCCAAAACTTGTCGTCGGCCAAACTCTTCCGAACATTGGCTGAAATCCTAGACCCGGAAATTATCAAGTCACTGGCGACACAGAGAACCGATGTGCGCTTTGCAACCGGACACAATAGAGACTGGGCTCTGCGCACACCCTTGTCCGAATGGCTCTCCCAGGGCCATGACTCTCACACAGATACCCTCAAAGAAATTCTGAAGGTGACGGGAGGAAAGGAACTCTTCGTTCTCGATGGACAAGGAAACTACCCAATCCACCAGGTTACCCGAACACCTAAACATAAATATGTCCAAACACTGCTCGAAATCGATCCCAACCTTGCAGTCCTCGAAAACGCGACAGGTGTCACACCACTCGAAATTGCCGAGAACAAACTCACCAGCCATCTCGTCAACGCGATCAAGCAAAACGTCTCCCACATCAGCACAAGCATTACCTTTACAAGCTCGTATTACGACACCTACCCTAGCATCTACAACTCTCTCAGAGAGAGAGTCGCATTCTTCCGGCCTGCGAAATTCGACGCAAACAGCGTCTACGGAAGCCTCAAAGACGCGCCATATGCCTCGATGACAGAGCTGGATCTGGGCAAGTTGGTCCTCCTGCTACGTGCGACAGCAGCCAAAGCGACCAAGAAGCGCATGCTGGTTAGTCTGCACGATGCCAATCAGCTGGTCAGGAGACTCGAAGCCAATAGGCAGAAGATTGGCGCGATTGTGAGGCCGGCGGCGAGGCAGCTGGATAGGGATGAGGTGGAGTTTGCGGATGAAGAGGAAGAGGGAGAAGGGGAAGGGGAAGGAGAACAGGGGAAAAGTACTACTAGGGACGAGGTGTCGCAGTGGTGGAATGCTGACTTGTCCAAGCCATCTTTTGAGGCGAAGGAGATTTTGAAGGGGGAGAATAAGAAGGAGGAGGGAGAAAGCGAGGAGGGGGAGGAGGAGGAGGAGGAGTGAGGAGTGAGGAGCCTGGCGATTTGATGTTTTATTAAAGGGGGATGGGTTGGAGAATCTACTTTTTGTTTAAATGTTGGTTTGCGGGTTTGGATTGGCAACTATTTTTCCGAACTCTGTTGGATCTTTATTTGGTGGTCTTTTTTGTTTCATCTCTCCTATGTATATGAGCCGTGATTAAAAATATTCAAGCCTTGATATTCGCTTCACCCCTGACTAGTTCAAACCAACTGACTCACTACTAATTAACTTAAACCCAAGCAACAGGCAACAGGCAACAGTTTGTAAATCGTTCAACTGGGACCGACCACCTACATGATTTTTCAAAGAAGGAGAGAAAGTTTCTTTTCTTTTTTTCTTATTCATCTGTTCAAATTAAGCAGGCGCACAACACATACCCCCCCTCACCCGGGCCCCGAGTATGCTCTGGATAACTTCCACAATTCTATTCATTAGTACTATTAGGCATCCTGCCCCAGTAGAAGTCAGTCTCTTAGTTAACTAATGAACAACTGACCAAGAATGAGGTCTTACTGCTGCTTGACCCATCAACTTCTCTCTGTACTTGTTAGTGAGTTAATGATTGCAATTCAGAGTTGTGTGCACCATCCAGTACGTTGTTTAGTGCTATATGCCCTAGCTGCTCTACAGAACAGACCCGATTAATGTCTTTATGGGTTCTAACCTTGGAACTTTATAGGTAGTTTCAAATACATCCTCTGCTGTTACTCTGCTTGATAAAGATACAAATAGCCCATATTGCATGGCTAAACAATGTTGTTTATCTATGCATATAACCTATCACTTCTTTCCATCCAACAAGACTTGAACCCCAAACTTTAAATTCCATCAACTCGATATCCCATCAACCCCATATAAACAGCTATTTGCAGCCCCTCCTCTTTGCATCAGCCAAACTTCCGTTCCGCAACCACGCCGCCGCGATGCCGTCTTCATCCTTCCATTCTCCAATCCCCAGGACTCTGTCCCTCCTTAGGGAATACCCTGACGATGTGTATGTTCCTATTCACCAATTCCGGTTTTTCGTACACGAACCAATACGATTCCGGATTCGGGTGGTCCTCGACTACCACCAGGGCAGTCTCATCGGCTATCCGTGCCAGCGCTGTGGAGGCGTTTATAGCCAGGTCTTGACTCCGGCCGAGCAAACTACAACCGCGCATCCATGTTGAATATTTCGGGTCGCTTTGGAGGTCAAGGTAGGTTTTTCCGCCCAAAACTCGAGCCAACTTCACGGCGTCTGAACCAGCACCTCCGGTGTAGAAGACTATCTGTTGCTTTTGTTCCGTAGTCCACTTGCCCGCCAAATAGTCGGCGATTTGGTCAACCTCTGGACACTCGACTTGGCGTTTCTCGGGTGAGGTTGCAACCGGGCCAGCCAGAACAGAGGTGATGCTGGCCGAGAAGGATGACAGGAGGGTAAGGAAGAGGACAGGCTTCATCGTGGCGACGCTTTCGGTATGGGAGGTAAAGAATAGCTGGAAAGAATAGGCACGGGAGATGAAAACGGCAAAATCAAGTTGGAAAAAGATTGAGTCGAAGAGATGTTTTTGAACTGTGTCTGCCTTCAGAAATAATTTTACAATTATCACTGGGACCAAGGGGGCTTTATATATTCCACGAACTGATGAGAAGATGACAAGTGATAGTAATAAAAGAGCGTATGTGATACGCCTCCATTGACTGTTAAGATGTTCTGATTTTGGATATTCTGCAATTGCTGTCGGCTGAATTT